>CACVCL010033017.1:0-11176 GCA_902729485.2 Mus minutoides | reverse complement strand
GTGTGTGTGTGTGTGTGTGTGTGTGTGTGTGTGTGTGTGTGTATTAAATTAACAAATGCAAGCTGTTTGGAAGAGGAAGCTTGGGCATTAGATGAAATAAAGAGAGGAGGAGAACACAGTATACTTTGCTCATGCTTCTTCTCTTTTCTGGGATCAAAATGACAGTGGAAATGAGAAGTGCATACAGTGGACATGCAGTCCAGCAGTAGGCAAGCAGAGAGGGAGCCTTAAGAAGACTGAAGACAGCTCCTCTCCTCTCCAGAGAGACAAAGGACTGTTAACTGTGGCAGTCACTTGGAAGAATGGCCTAGTGCTACTCTAAAGACTTATCACATACAGTAAGTTCCACTGCCTGGAAAGGAGGTCAGGACGGCATTTACTAAAAGGACAAGCAGAGCTCTTCTGGCTTTGGCTGTTCCCTGGGCCATGGCTGTTTTGAGGTAGTCAAATGCCATACTAGCAGTGCAGCAGTGGGGCTTAGCACATTGTGGGAGTCTATTTTTATTCATAGGACTGTCAGCCCAAGCTGCAAGATAAACCAGAGGGAGTTAGCACATGCATGTCTTCCTGGAGTCTCCTGCATAGTTCATTGCACTAGCAAGTCACAAGCTTTTGCAACTTAAGGTCTTGGCCAGACTTAGTAGAAATAGCAGAAACTTCACTGCAGCCAGGTGACTTCCAATGGCACCTGGCTACTGCTTTCAGGGAGTTTTCTTCTCTCTTTAGCCTTCCTTTATACCTTAGCTTCAATAATATCTTCTCCTGTTCTTTGACATCTATCCTATTCAACTAGGAAGCAAGAGCCTTGTCTTGCTATGGAGTATTTCTGCAGGTACTTGGTACCTTAGATTGTACCACCTTATACAATTAGGACACAACAGCTGCCTTTCTTTTTTTTTAACTTTTTTAAAATTTATTTTTATTTATTATATGTAAGTACACTGTAGCTGTCTTCAGACACCAGAAGAGGGCATCAGATCTTGTTACAGATGGTTGTGAGCCACCATGTGGTTGCTGGGAATTGAACTCAGGACCTCCAGAAGAGCAGTCAGTGCTCTTAACCTCTGAGCCATTTCTCCAGCCCCTTAACTTTTTTTAATTAGATATTTTCTTTATTTACATTTCGAATGCTATCCCAAAAGTTCCCTATACCCTCTCCCTGCCCTGCTCCCCTACCTACCCACTCCCACTTCTTGGCACTGGCATTCCCCTGTACTGGAGCATATAAAGTTTGCAAAACCAAGGGCCCTCTCTTCCCAATGATGGCTGAATAGGCTATCTTCTGCTACATATGCAGCTAGAGACATGATCTCTGGAGGTACTGGTTAGTTCATATTGTTGTTCCACCTATAGGGTTGCAGACTCCTTCAGCTCCTTGGGTGATTTCTCTAGCTTCTCCTTTGGGGGCCCTGTGTTCCATCTTATAGATGACTGTGAGCATCCACTTCTGTATTTGCCAGGCACTGGCATAACAGCTGCCTTTCTAATGTCACAGTCCAACCTCCCTCTGAGCAGGGTCCCCATAGCCCTAGTGCCCCACTGGTCCTTTTGCATGGCCATCCCATCATTGATGCTGACACATCCTGGCACTGGCATACTGCATAGCTAAATTTTGTTTCAAGTCTTTATCCCGTATGCCTTAATACTAAATTTTACTCCTCTTGATATTTTTAACCTTTTCTGGTTTTACATTGGTCATTAGCACCTGGATTCCCTGATTGGCAAAGAGGGTGTCATGGTATTTCTTTTATTTCTTAGGGAAACAGAAGGACATCAAACTCAGAAAGCTGTATTGACCCTAAAAATAAACACAGAAATGCCTATATAAATTCAAGGGGTTTAGTGAAAGAAAATGTTGTCAGATTAATGAAATATTGGTATGTATTTATAATATGCCATTAAAAGTCACTGAGGGGCTAGAAAGATGACTCAGTAGGTAATGACATTCACTGCTAAATCTGACAAGCTGAATTTGATCCCTGGTACCCACATGAAGTCATGAGAGAACTGACTCCTGCAAGTTGTCCTCTGACATTCATACCTGGGCAACAAGCTCCCATAGGCATGCACTTACACTCAAATAAACCTAATAAAAACCTAATAAGTCACTGAGTAAGGGCACTAGTTAAATATAGGGTAAATTCTAGAAGTTAAAGCTTCAGGATTCTGTTGAACTAAGGGCACAACAAGGGAATCAGAATACCTAGGCAGTGTACCGTGTGATTATTAATTTTTTAAAAGCTGAAGGTCATCCCCTCTCTGCTCAGTCCTCAGTGAAATGTCAGAGGTTTAGCAGGGACATAATTGGTTCACAGAACCCTACAGCTCTGGTGACTCCAGTGAATCACTACATTAAAAAACAAAATATATAAACAAAAGGCCATATTCAGTAGCTTTTCTTTACTATTTATTTCTAATAACTAAATAATGCCACCAGATCTGTTTGCATTTAATTATGCTTACAGTATGCCCTTTTGTGAACCAGTAAATTAAATTTTCTAGTTTAAAACAGGGTAAGAATAATTTTCTTAGAGGTGTAGAAATAACTGTGGATAAAGTACTTGCTATACAAGCGTTAGAGCCTGAGCTTAAAGCCTTGAGTCTAGGTTAAAAAGTCAGGCACACCTGTAACCTCAGTACCCGGAGCCCAAGACAAGATGACACAATGTGAGTGGTTGGGAAATGTATTTCAATACCTAGCCAGTTAGATAATCAATGAGATCCAGCTCCAGCAGGAGACCCTACCGCAAAAGGATGGAGCACTGGTGAGATGGCTCAGGAGGTGACAGCATTTTTACCAAGCTTTAGTTTACTTCCCAGAACATACATAGTAGAAAGAACACACCAACTCCTGCAAATTGTCTTATAACATACATATATATCCTCAGTAACCTAGGACCACCCTAGAAATATATACTATGGAATTAGTCCTAAGAATGACTCAGTCATGGTATCATTGACTCAACTAGAGGAAAATATCCAAATAATGGCTGAGGAACACAATGATTGCAATGCAGTAGTTTTCAGTTCATGCCAAGTGTAGTTATTACTCAATAATAGAAGAGAATATAAATTTTCTATATTTTTATCAAAAGTAATATAAACATATTTTCCATGTATTTGGGGTCTATCTTATATATTCCTTATATGAAATAATTATTTTCCCTCAAAAGAGACATTCTAGTTCATGATTTGGAGCTATGTATCCTGCAGCCAGGGATGTGGGTAATCTGGCTTTTCTAGAAAGATTGATTGTTAGGGCATGCTCCTTGAATTCAGAGGAGCCATCTAGTGTTCCCAGAGCTAGCAGTGAATGCTGCCTGAGATAGCACACCTGAGGGGCTGTGTGCCTAGTTCCAGTACTTTAATTTGAATAAATCAGATTTGAGGATAAAAACTCACAATAGAAGCTGATGGGGAAAAAATAAGAGAGAGGGATGGTAAGAAAAGAAAGGTGAGATCAACTATTTTTACATCCTTTCAGCTTTTGGGTCATATTGTGTCTCTGATCTGATATTTCTACTTCAGACTCAACTTTTGAAATAACTGAACCAACAAATTTTATCCTTGCTTAAGCTAATTTACAGTATGTATCTGTTTATTACTTTTATTTTGTTGCATAAAAGTCTAATGAAGGAGAAAAGGTAACGCATTAAATACAGAATCTGTGACTAAAACCATTTGCTGCTCTTGCAGAAGACATGGTTTCCATTACCAACATCCACATGGGTGGCTCACATCCATCTGTTAACTTCAGTTCCAAAAAACCTAATGGCTTCTTCTGGCTCCCATAGGCACCATGCACAAAATGAATGGAAATATATGTAGGCAAAACACTCATGCATATAAAATTAAAATACATTTTTAAAAAGAAGAAATACTGAATCTGGTACAGCTAACCCCTTCCACCACCAAAGTGTCTTGTTCTTTATTCTATATCCATTATCTGGCTCAATCAATTAATAAAGAATTATTTTTAATTAAATAAAGGGTTATACATGGAGATATTAAATGTTTATAACCTTTATCAAAACTTTCAAGTTGCTGAAATTTTAACAAAGAAGTTGTAGATAAGTCTACACATTTTATTCTATGGTATATGTTGTATTCTATGTGGTATTCTATGGACCACTGTGTCCCAGAGCACTAATATTTTTTTGTTAAGTCAACATATTCTACTCCATACCCTCATTCCCTTCCTATAGAGTTGAAATTCAACCCAATTAATTATATTTTCCCCTCTATATCCTAAGTTTTACTATCAGTCATTTTCCAGAATTAATTTTGAAACAAATATTTATTCTATAAAACCATGTGTTTATTTTATAAAATAAACACAATATACTTATATAAACTGTTTATGTTTGTGGAGTAAAATGTATGAATAAATGATGATATTTAATGAATTACTGACAATTCTGACAACAGAATAATTAGAAGTTATTTTATTTATATATATATACATATATATATGTGTGTGTGTGTGTGTGTGTGTGTGTGTGTGTGTGTGTGTGTGTGTTATTATCATATATTTACATACCATCTTGAGGAAGAACCTGAGCTACCATTGTGGGAAAACAAAGCGTTATCGATTAATCTTCTCAAAGCTTTATCTATTAATCTTCTTGACCAAAGAGGTAAAAAAATTAAAAAATTAAAAAAAAAACTCTTTCTAGAGCTAGCAAGAGTGTGTTATGCTAACTGACTACATGCAGCTCAACAAACTGAGTGAGAAAAAGAGAGAACCAATTCTCAAATGCAAAATGACAAATTGGAAGGGATTACAAGGCTGAACAGGTGTCATTAAACTGTACCATTTGTTTTTAATAGCTGAGTAGTACTCCATTGTGTAAATATACCAAATTTTTTGTATCCATTCCTCTGTTGAGGGACATCTGGGTTCTTTCCAGCTTCTGGCTATTATGAATAGGGTTGCTATGAACATAGTGGAACATGTGTCCTTATTACCAGATGAAATATCTTCTGGATATATGCCCAGAAGAGGTATTGCAGGATCTTCCGGTAGTACTATGTCCAATTTTCTGAGGAACCGCCAGACTGATTTCCAGAGTGGTTGAACAAGCTTGCATTCCCACCAACAATGGAGGAGTGTTCTCCTTTCTCCACATCCACGCCAGCATCTGTTGTCACCTGAATTTTTGATCTTAGCCATTCTTACTGGTGTGAGGTGGAATCTCAGGGTTGTTTTGATTTGCATTTCCCTGATGATTAAGAATGTTGAACATTTTTTCATGTGCTTCTCAGCCATTCGGTATTCCTCAGTTGATAATTCTTTGTTTAACTCTGTGCCCCACTCCTAGGCAAATGGATGGATCTGGAGGCCATCATCCTGAGTGAGGTAACCCAATCACCAAAGAACTCACATAACATATACTCACTGATATGTGGATATTAGCCCAGAAACCTAGACTACCCAAGATACAATTTACTAAACACATGAAACTCAAGAAGAAGGAAGATCAAAATGTGGACATGTCACCCCTTCCTAGAATTAAGAACAAAGCACACATTGAAGGAGTTACAGAGATCATGTGTGAAGCTGAATCCAAAGGATGGACCCAATGACTGCAGCTACCAGGGATCCATCTCACAATCAGCCACCAAACATAGACACTATAGCATATGCCAACAAGATAGTGCTGAAAGGGCCCGGATATAGCTGTCTCGGGGGAAACTATACCAATGCCTGGCAAACATGGAGGTGGATGCTCACAGTCAGCTATTAGATGGAACACAGAGTTCCTAAGGAAGGAGCTAGAGAAAGTACCCAAGGAGCTGAAGGGGTCTTCAACCCTATAGGTGGAAGAATAACATGAACTAACTAGTACCCCTTAATCTCATGTCTCTAGCTGCATATATAGAAGAAGATGGCCTAGTTGGCCATCATTGGGAAGAGAGGCCCCTTGGTCATGCAGACTTTATATGCCCCAGTACAGGGGAACGCCAGGGCTAAGATGTGGTAGTGGGTGGGTAGGGGAGCAGGGCCAGGAGGGGGGAGGGTATAGGGAACTTTCTGGATAACACTTGAAATGTAAATGAAGAAAATATCTAATAAAAGTTGGAAAAAAGTATACCATTTGAGGCCAGACCATTTTAAAGCCAGCAACCTACTCAGATCCAACATGTGAAATTCCCTAAATACTATTTTTGTGCTAGGCATAGAATTGGACTTAATGTCTGTGTACTGATTGACTGAATGACAAGGTAAATGGGAAAAATAGAAAAACACACCTTATTTTCTATGATTTTTCTCCCCATTTTCTTTGAAATGGTATTTCTTTAATGATGATTAATTTGAGGCTATTGTAGAAATGGCCAAAACAATCTGTTGGTGATTTGATCTGTAGCAGGCCTAGGTGTCATGGATAGAGACCAAGGTTCCAGGAAACTTACCTTTAGTGACATTTCACACTTTGAAGGTTTGATTGCTGCTATGAATCAGGGGCTGTGCATTATTATAGCTATTTTTTCTTATAAATGCAGGTACTCAAAATTATCAAATGACTTTTTTTTGCCAAATTACAGTACAAGTCTTCACTGGAAAGAATATGCATAGTATTTGCTTCCAAAAATTAAATTATTTTATTTATCTTTTTCTTCATGATTATGAAGAGAGGCAGATTTTCATACCATTTTTCAAATTAAAATGCAGTTATTCATAAGAGAAAATAACACTTTGGTCTTTCTTAAACTCTGAAAATTATTACTTATGAAGGTGAAGTTTTGCTAGCAAAAATTTAATTAGTATGTGTTATAGAAAAGTATTTTAAACATGATTCTGTGAATATATTCTATCATAACTTGTTAACTAATAAATCATACAATAGGATCAAATGATATTAACGAAACAAAATCATAAGCATTTGAACTTGTTTTTCAAGTGTTCTCCTAAAAGTCAGGTTTAAAGGTTATTTTTAAAGGGTTTTTCCCTTTTAAGCAATAGATCCAATGTTTCTTGTGGGTAGAAAGAAGGTCCAACAATTATCTGAGACCTGAGCACCAGAACAATGTCTGTAGTAATAATGTTCACATTGACTTGGTAATGACCTTAAATGAAATTTCTAAACATACCTACCTACATACATACATACAAAACCAGTGAAATCCAGACAGATTCATACACGTTTTAGGAGACAGGAGTGATAGAAGTCTGGGGATTAATCACAATCCTAAATGCTACTTAGGTACAATGATTAGTGTTATCTCAGTGTGTTTGACAAGGAAACAAGGCATGGTGTGTTCGAATATGGGAATCTTGACATGGAACATGATTCTACTGCCTTAAGTATTCTATCTGGGAATGGAGTAGTCTAAGACTACCTTTTATCAAGCTTCCACCCACCATCATAAGGTTTCTTTCTACTAGCCTGTGGATTTTAAATTTGGAAAATTAGGAAACCAGCAAGAAACATGTAGGATGCCTATGTGTGTAGAAGTTACTGTGCCAGACCATGCAAATAGGAATACAGAAAAATATATTTTTAGAGCCTGAAGCATGAAAAGCAAAGTTGAAAAAAATATTAAGCTTATGGGTGGGAGAAAGTATGACATGAACAGGGCTGAGACTTAGGGGACAAGATCACCCATGGTTACTGTGCAAAGAACATATAACCAGGACAGGCTCCAGCCTTGGATTAAGTGAGTAGAAAAATGTAGAAGATATCACCACTACAATTACACTAGAGACAAACGAAGGGCAAGGACATATATATGACTTCACATTTTAAACCTAAGTTGGATTGAGATGGTAGAGTCCTCTTGTGATTTCCAAATGAACCATTGTCTTTTATTGTTTACCTTTTCCACCAGCTCCCTGGCGCCTGTAATGTGCCTCTTCTGTGTTTTGTCCTTAATGGATCTCTCTGAGATTTGTCTAAATCTTGACTACTCTGGAAGAGTGGCCCTGGGAGTGTGAATCCCCACCATCTGTGAACAGAGAGCTTGAATAGGATTTTAAAGTGGGGGTAACAAAGCTGTTCACCTGTAATCTGCTTGTCCTTTGCCTCATTTTTCGACATGTTAGTGTATCAATAAATATTTTAGAGAGAGGAAGGAAGGGGGAAATGGAGAGGGAGAAGAAAAGTAATTGGTTAACTCTATCCTATACAAGTATTCACATGGATAAAGGTGATGTAATGAAAGAAAAGAGAATTAGAGAAGAAAGTACTTCAATGATCTGTACTGGAAAACTAAACTGCAATATTGATCTCTGATTATTTTCCCATTTGTTTGTTTATCTATTTATTCACTTTACATCCTGATTGCAGCCCCCTCCTCCCAATACCCTCCTCACCTGACCCTTTTACTTCCTTCCCTCCCCTTCACCTCTGAGAAGGCCCCTCACCTCCCAGGGAACCAATTCAACCTGGCAACTCAACTCACTATAGGACCATGTGCATCCTCTCCCACTGAGGCTAGACAAGACAGCCCAATTAGAAGAGCAGGATCTATAGGCAGGCAACAGAATTGGAGTAATCACCTACATAAGGACGTAACCACACACCCAGAACTATGTTTGCAGATAGTGAGAAGGGTTGGTCCAGCTTTTGTATGCTCTTTGGTTGGTTATTCCATCTCTGGGAGCCCCCACAGCTCCAGGTTAGTTGACTCTGTTGGTCTTCTGCGAGTCTCTATCTTTCTCTGGGTTTCTCAATCCTTCCCCCAACTCTTCCACAACACTTCCTGAGCTCTGTCTAATGTTTGGCTGTGTGTCTCTGCATCTGTTTTGGTCAGCTGCTGGGTGGAGCTTCACAGAGGACAGATATTCTGGCCACCTGTCTGTAAATCCAGGATGACAGTCACAAACATCCTGAGGCTACAAGGTAGTTGAAGGAGGAAGACAGGCCTGCAATGTGTCTTCCAAGGACAGTGCAGCATACAAACCTCAAGTGATACAGGTTGCTACTGCATTCATTTACATTTGTCTCACCCAGAGCACTTGTGTATCCAGACCAGCAGTGACAAATATAGCTGTCAACAGTGTCTTCACATGCTGCATCGTTGTGATAGGCTTTGACCAACACAGATTCATCAAGGTCTCGCAGCGTTTTCCTGTGAATCCACTACCTGTGCAGTCACAGTAGTAATTGTTTCCTCCATTCACATATAGATCTCCATGGAGATATGGCTGACTGGTACATTCATCAAAGTTCACAGTGGTCTCCAAGGAAGCAAGGTGCATAGTCACAGAAGTAAGTCCCAAGAGCATCCTGACATGTGGCACCATGTAGGGATCCACATTTATCAATTTCCCACTCACAGTTTATACCAGAAAACTCTTGATGACTAACACATTTGTTTCTTCCTATCTCATGAAGATATACAGTCTCATCCATGCAGGGATCAAAAGCATACTCATCCACTTCCAAGTCGCAGTTCCTGCCTGGGTATCCAGGCACACAGAAGCAGGAAAAGCCATTGATTCCATCCTGGCACACAGTCCCATTGTGGCAAAGGCTGGAAGCACACTCATTGTGATCTATCTTACAGAATGTTCCACCATATCTAACAGACAGATACAGACAGGGTTCACAGAATCTTTATGGTGAGTGCTTCCAGGTTGGCAGGTGCCCTCCATAGGAATTAGTGACAGTTTGACAGGTCAGCCCATTGTACCCAGGAGGACATTGGCACAGGAAGCCCCTTTCTCCTGGGCTATTCACATGAATGGCAATTCTCTGGCAGGGACTGGAGAATCAATGGTCTTTTAGATCTGCACGGTCTTTGTCCAAATAATTGGCTTTATCTAAACAACAATTGTGGTCTTGCAGAAAACACTTATGCATAAAAATTGTTTTGGCAAAAATTAAAGAGAAACCTGGTGTGGGGCAAGTGTATCCATGTCATCGGACAAAAATTGAGATGGTTGAGTGGATTAAAAAACACAGTATTCTCATATCTGAGACTGGTAGGCATTTAATCTGCTCACAACCTGGTTCCTAACCTGAAGGACATGACCACAACATCCCAGATGAGGGTCGGAACTGCTAGTCACATATTGCAAAGCACAGAATTCTCCATGCTAATGAGATATCTTCACTCCCTGGACATTCTTTCCTGCAAAAGGAATTATTTAATCTCTGGTCCACCCTGAGTAAGTTGTATGTACTCATTTTCCACACTGAACAATGAATAAACAGCTTAGACAAATAAGAACTGTCTCTCTCATCAGAACCTCCAAGGATATAGGGGGGGGGGCCTTCGTCATTCAGAGCTAGCTGTGCTGCCCAAGGCTCCTGCAGAAGGCCACTCTGCTCTCTGGACATGGACGCTCAACCCCTGAGCTAAGCCGGAGTTCCCCTTGAATCTTAAAAATAAAGCAGTCTGTTTAGGGATGATAGCTGAGGCTCCCCTCCCTACAATAAGATAGCACCCAGAGCTCTGGGCCCTCAGGGCTCTCTAAGAGCTCTGGGTTGGCGAGAAGGAAAAGTTCTGGTCAGTGACACATCAAACTGATGAATGGGGCTTTGTGTGAACATCGAAGGCCCTGGAGAAAAAAAGAATAGACAGTTCTGGAACCCTCAGTGGTGCAGATGAAAACAGCAGCCACACCACAAGGGGAAAAATAGCTTAGGCAGTACCTTGCCATTTTAAGAAGTAATCACTGGAAGAAAAATTATTGAGTTAATTTTTGAGGTTTGGTTTTATACATAAACTCACAGATTGCAAAAAAAAAAGTAAAAATAAAAAGAATGTGTTTTACAACCTATATATTACAGGATAGAGTTTTTTTTTTTAAAAGATTTATTTATTTTATTTATGTGAGTACACCTTTGATGTCTTCAGACACACCAGAAGAGGGCATCAGATCCCATTACAGATGGTTGTGAGCCACCATGTGGTTGCTGGGAATTGAACTCAGGACCTCTGGAAGAGCAGTCAGTGCTCTTAACCTCTGAGCCATCTCTCCAGTCCCTGGGATAGAAGTTTTGCTTAGTCACACAGCCCCCACCTAGAGCACATGAGGCCTTGGATTACATCTCCAGGACAAGAAGGTAGAAACAACCCTGCCTCAAAAAAAAAAAAAAAAAAAAAAAAAAGGTAGAAACTAATGTATTTTTGGGCAATCAATTTTTGAAGTTGTAAGACATGGCTATAAAGTCCGTAGCCTAGCAAATCATTACTATCCCTTTCAAATTATTTGGAAAGATTTGAA
>CACVCL010033016.1:0-11182 GCA_902729485.2 Mus minutoides | reverse complement strand
ATGCAGCTAGAGACATGAGCTCAGGGGTACTAGTTAGTTCATGTTCTTCTTCCACCTATAGGGTTGAAGACCCCTTCAGCTCCTTGGGTACTTTCTCTAGCTCCTTCCTTGGGAACCCTGTGTTCCATCTAATACCTGACTGTAAACTTCTACCTCCATGTTTGCCAGGCATTGGTATAGTCTCCCACGAGACAGCTATTTCCGGGCCCTTTCAGCACTATATTGCTGGCATATGCTATAGTGTCTATGATTGGTGGCTGATTGTGGGATGGATCCCTGGCAGCCGCAGAATTTTTAAAAATATGCTTTAGCACTTGACTGAAGTTACAGATGCTTATTCTCCCTTGATGCTTCAAAACAGGCTCAATCATGCTCTCTTTGTTCTTAACTTCTTGTCCCTGGACAATGAAGGCAGGTCAGCAGCTGACCACCTGTGGCATCCTAAATCACAAGTTTCTCACACATTAGTGAGATGGAGAGATCCCCTCACTGGACAATGGAAAGGACTTGATCCCATCCTTATTTGGGGATGAGGGTCCGCTTGCATCTATGATAAAGAGAATGCTGGCCCAAGATGGTTACCAGAGAGGCTAGTAAAGACTGTTAACCCACCTGTGTCCAGAATGGACTGACCATCTTTTCCTGAGACAAATCTCATTTCTTTTCCAGGTACTGCTCCAGGCAAGGATACTCATGATCTTGTGGCTGACCAGAATGACCACCAACCTTCAACTGCCTCCACCCAAATCTTCTTCTAATAATAGACACATTCCTTGGAATTACACTTGGGTGGTCCTCTCAGAGAGAAATGGTGTTGTCTGGGCCATTTCCAAGACTTCCACCAATATTTGGTGGCCAGCCAGCCTTACACCCAATCTTTGTAAATTAGCACAGGGAGAGGCGGCCCCTTGGGAGCTTAAATACCAGCTAGATTTATATAAAGCCCCAGAAGATAATGTGCCCAACACCCAGAGTTACAATCCTTAAAATTTCTGGATTTTGGTTCATCGGTCAGTCAAACCTGGCTGCGATAATTCCATCAGGCGAGCCTTACTTCAAGATACAGATTTTTATGTTTGCCCAGGGCACCATCATGGCCACGTGCTTTCCATCATAAGTGCAGTGGCAAAGCTGATTTTTATTGTGTCAGCTGGAGTTGTGAGACCTCAGGGGTTACCTATTGGAATCCTACCTCCTCCTGGGTTTATATTACCATCTCCTGGAGTTTTTCACAACCCCAGAATTCTTTAAATGTCAATTCTTTCTGTAAAAATTCTGACCATGTCACCTTGAGTCGGTGCCTCCCCTTGTCCATTACATTTACAGACCATGCTAAGTCCAAAGATTGGGCCCTGAGATTCTCATGGGGTCTCCACCTTTATCAATCAGGCACAGATAAACTGGCCTCACCTTTACCATTAAGCTCCTTAAAGGACCTGTCCATGCCAAATTGACAGTTCCTATTGGTCCCAACCCTGTTCTAGTTCCCCAGCTGCAGCCACCCAAAAAACCTGACCTTTTACAAAAACTGCTCATACCTTTACCTCAGAAACTTCCTTTGCTCCCATAGACAATCCTCCCCTGCCCTCCATTCAGACCAAGAACCTTATCTTCACCTTAGTGAATCAAACCATCCTTACACTTAATGCCACCTCCCCTAACCACACTAACCTGACTGCTGACGGTGTTACCATTCCAAACCACCTTTTTATGAAGGCATTGCTATTTCTGGCCATTTTACCCATACAAATAATTCCCACCATTGCTGCTGGCAACCCAGAGAGTGAAATGGTTTATCCCTCTCTCAGGTCTAGGGATTGGGCCTCTGTGTGACTTCTAATACACGCCTTCACAGTACACCCATCTTTGTAATATTACCATCGCACTTGATATTAGTAGCCAGTATTTAGTTCCCCCAAATGACACTTGATGGCCTCGCCCCCTGCCTCTCAGTGCCTTTTCTGAAAAAAAATCTGACTTTTGCATTCTTGTGCAATTGGTTCCTTGATTGATTTATTATCATTTAGAAGAGTTTTTTTTTTTCATTTGTGGGATCAGTCTGCTGATTCCTCCCCTTCACTAGTCCAGCAGCAAAGAGACCCCCTATCTGCTATCACCATTTCAGTCCTCCTAGACCTTGGCACCATGGGCACAGGGACTGGCATTACTTCATATATTCTTTCCAAGTCTAGGTATCAATAACTAAGTGTCACCATTGTTAAAGACGTCTAGCACCTCCAACAAGGCATTGACAACCTCTCTGATTCCCTCTGCTCCTTAGCTGAAGTTGTCCTCCAAAACTGTAGAGGACTTGATTTACTCTTTTTACAGCAGGGAGGGCTGTGTGCAGCTCTTAAGGAAGAATGTTGCTGATTTTCAGCTTGCGGACTATGAAGAGTGAGTGAGAGGACAGCAGAAGTGACAGAGCTTCTGGGACAGGCAGAAGGAACACAGCTTCTGGGACATACCCTGTTTCAGGCTCTAGACATCCCGGCACCTTCCCCGCCTGAGGAGAGGTGGCCGCCCAGGAAGGTTCTGCCTGCAGAAGCAGGTGAGGGAGCCATCTTGGGTCCTGGGTCCCTCTGAGACCAGCCTGCCCAGATCAGCTTGCAGACTGTGAAGGGTGAGTGAGCTGACTGCAGAAGCAACACAGCTTCTGTGACAGGCAGAAGGAACACAGCTTCTGGGACAAACCATCATTTCAGGCTCCAGACATCTGGGCACCTTCCCTGCCAGAGGACAGGTAGCCACTGAGGAGGGCTCTGACCCCCCAGAACAGGTGAGGGAGCCATCTTGTCTCCTGGGTCCCTCTGAGACCAGCCTGCCCAGATCAGCTCAGAGTCTGTGGAGGGTGAGCCAGCGGATGGCAGAAGTGACACAGCTTGTGGTACAGGGAGAAGCAACACAGCTTCTGAGATAGACACCTGTTTAGGGCTCCAGACATCTGGGCACCTTCTCCACCAGAGGAGAGGTATCTGCCCAGCAGGACTCTGACAGCCAGAGCAGGTGAGAGAGCCATCTTGTGTCTTGGGTCCCTTGGAGACCAGTCTGTGCAGGTGAGCACAAAGACTGCAGAGGCAACCCATCTTCTGGGACATGCCCTGCCAGGAGGCAGGTCTGAAGGCCAGACCTCTGTGCACCCTTCCAGCAAGAAGAGAGCTTGCCTGAAGAGAGTACTCTGAACACTGAGACTCAGAAGAGAGCTGGACACCCAGGACAGTTGACAAAAGCTAACAGAATCACAGGAGGAACAGAGATCAGCCAGAGACAACTATAACAACTAACACCAGAGATTACCATTTGGCAAAAGGCAAATATAAGAATCTTACCAACAGAAACCAAGACTACTCACTCACCATCATCAGAACCCAGCACTCCCACCTCAGCCAGTCCTGTTTACCCCAAAACACACTACAAACAAGATTCTGATTCAAAATCCTATCTCATGATGCTGGTAGAGGACCTTAAAAAGGGCATTAATAACTCACTTAAAGAAATACAGGAGAACACTAATAAACAGGTAGAAGCCCTTAAAGAATCACAGCAAAACATTGCTAAACAGGTAGAAGTCCTTAAAGAGGAAACACAAAAATCTTATAAAGAATTAAAGGAAAACACAACCAAACAGGTGATGGAATTGAACAAAACCATCCAAGACCTAAAAAGGGAAGTAGAAAGAATAAAGAAAACCCAAAGGGAAACAACTCTGGAGATAGAAACCCTAGGAAAGAAATCAGGAACCATAGATGTGAGCATCAACAACAGAATACAAGAGATGGAAGAGAGAATCCCAGGTACATAGAGAACATGGGCACAACAATCAAAAAAAAATGCAAAATGCAAAAAGATCCTAACTCAAAACATCCAGGAAATCCAGGACACAATGAGAAGACCAAACCAGCAGATAATATGGGTAGATGAAAATGAGGATTTTTCAACTTAAAGGACCAGGAAATATCTCCAAAAAAATTATAGGAGAAAACTTCCCAAACCTAAAGAAAGAGATGCCCATGAACATACAAGAAGCCTACAGAACTCCAAATAGACTGGACCAGAAAAGAAATTCCTACCAACACATAATAATCAGAACAACGAATGTACTAAATAAAGATACAATATTAAAAGCAGTAAGCAGAAAAGGTCAAGTAACATATAAAGGCAGGCCTATTAGAATTACACCAGACTACTCACCAGAGGCTATGAAAGCCAGAAGATCATGAACAGATGTTATACAGACTCTAAGAGAACACAAATGCCAGCCCAGGCTGTTATACCCAGAAAAACTCTCAATTAATATAGGTGGAGAAACCAAAGTATTCCATGACAAAACCAAATTCACACAATATCTTTCCATGAATCCAGTCCTTCAAAGGATAATAACAGGAAAACACCAATACAAGGACAGAAACTACACGCTAGAAAAAGCAAGAAAGTAATGCTTCAACAAATGTAAAAGAAGGGAGCCACAAGAACAGAACCACAACTTTAACAACAAAAATAATAGAAAGCAACAATTACTTTTCTTTAATTTCTCTTAATATCAATGGACTCAATTCCCCAATAAAAAGAAAGAGACTGGCTACACAAACAGGACCCAACATTTTGCTGCTTACAGGAAACCCACCTCAGGGAAAAAGACAGACATTACCTCAGAGTAAAAGGCTGGAAAACAATTTTCCAACCACATGGCCCCAAGAAACAAGCTGGAGTACTCATTCTAATATCAAATAAAATTGATATTCAACCCAAAGTTATCCCCCTCAAAAAAACAAGGAGGGTCACATCATACACATCAAAGGTAAAATCTTCCAAGATGAACTCTAAATTCTGAATATCTATGCTCCAAATGCAAGAGCAGCCACGTTCATTAAAGAAACTTTAGTAAAGTTCAAAGCAAACATTGCACCTCACACAATAATAGTGGGAGACTTCACCACCCCCTCTCACAATTGGACAGATCCTGGAAACAGAAACTAAACAGAGACACAGGGACACTAATGCAAGTAATGAAAGAACTGGATTTAATACATATCTACAGAACATTTTATCCTAAAACACAAGGATATACCTTATTCTCAGAAGCACATGGTACCTCCTACAAAATTCATCATATAATTGGTCACAAAACAGGCCTCCACAGATAGAAAAATATTGAAATTATCCCATGCATCCTATCAGATCACCACAGACTAAGACTGATCTTCAATAACAACATAAATAATAAAAAGCCAGTATTCATGTGGAAACTGAACAACACTCTACTCAATGATTCCTTGGTCAACGATGAAATAAAGAAAGAAATTAAAGACTTTATAGAGTTTGATGAAAATGAAGCCACAACATACCCAAACTTATGGGACACAGTGAAGGCAATCCTAAGAGGAAAACTAATATCCCTGGGTGCCTCCAAAGAGAAACTAGAGAGAACATACACTAGCAGCCTGACAGCACACCTAGAAGCTCTAGAACTAAAGGAAGCAAATTCACCCAAGAGGAGTAGATGGCAAGAAATAATCAAACTCAGGGCCGAAATCAACCAAGTGGAAACCAAAAAGAACTATTCAAAGAATCAACCAAACCAGGAGATGGTTCTTTGAGAAAATCAACAAGATAGATAAACCCTTAGCCAGACTAAATAGAGGTCACAGGGACAGTATCCTAATTAACAAAATCAGAAATGAAAAAGGAGCCATAACAACAGAACCTGAGGAAATCCAAAACATCATCAGATCCTACAAAAGGCTATACTCAACAAAACTAGAAAACCTGGATGAAATGGACAACTTCCTAGACAGATACCAGGTACCAAAGTTAAACCAGGATCAGATTAACAATCTTAACAGTCCCATTTCCCCTAAAGAAATAGAAGCAGTCATCAATAGACTCCCTACCAAAAAAAGCCCAGGACCAGATGGGTTTACTGCAGAGTTCTATCAGACCTTCTAAGAAGACCTAATTCCAACTCATACAAATCAGGACGCTTTTGGTATAATTTATCAATCTGTCTTCTTTATTTTTCTTTTCTTAAGACTCATAGATGTTATGATATACAATAACAAGTTTCATTACAGCATTTCCATATATGCATCTAAAGTATTTTAATACTATGCACTCTTTTATTTTTTTTTATTTATTTATTTATTTATTTATTTATTTATTTTGGTTTTTCGAGACAGGGTTTCTCTGTATAGCCCTGGCTGTCCTGGAACTCACTTTGTAGACCAGGCTGGCCTCGAACTCAGAAATCCGCCTGCCTCTGCCTCCCGAGTGCTGGGATTAAAGGCGTGCGCCACCACGCCCGGCCCAATACTATGCACTCTTATTACCATCCCCCATCCCCCTCTACACTCAGTGATTCTCTTCTCCTTTGTACCGTTTTCAAACCAGTTTTGTGTGGGCAATGAAGAGTTTGACCACTAGATGGCAGGAGGAACTCATTGTTTCATATCAGCTTCAGCACATATGTTCAGTGCATTTGTTCACAAATCTTGGACCATTTGATTAAAAACATAGCTGCAAACAGCAATCAAATGCGGCTATACTGATGACTAGAATTTATGCATAGCAAAACTAATAAGCAACTGAACAAATCCACAGGGGAGGCTAATTAATAGATGAGAGATTCTTGAGTCCATGTGTGTGTGTGCCTGTTCTAGGTCTCTGAGCAGCTTTGGACAGTGTTACAGGGTAACACTGTAAATGATGTTGCCTGGAGGGACTGATGGTGGGTGCTGACTGGAGTCAGATGGTAATTGCTAAGAGTTCAGAGGAATGATTTTCACAGCTGACAAAAGACAACGACAAAACTGACAGGGAAAATCTAGCTGGCTCTCTCCATTTCCACTCTCTAAAATTATGGTTTAAATTCACAAAAGAGTGAAAGCTTGCATCTGGACTGTACCATCATAAATAGCATTATCCACAAACAAAAATGATTGAAGTATTCAGAAATTAGGGGCAGGTACATGGAGCTAACTCACAACTTGTGGCACTGCTAATACAGTTTGCAATATAGGAAAAGTTACACTAGTATTAGCCAGTGGTGACAGCACCAACTGAACAAGAACAGTGTGCAGAAGCCAGAAAAAAATTATTTTCATGATTAAAGACATGCATTCTAGTTTGTTTGCAAAAGCAGCTTGGGGAGAAATGCTCTCTTTTGTCTACAGGGACATCATCAATGGAAGGAACCCTAGGAAAGAGCTTGAAGCAAAAACCGTAAAGGACCTCTACTTGTTGGATTACTCCCAGGCTAATCTTTTATAATACACCTCAGACCCAACTGCCTATGAATGGGACCACTCTTAGTGGTCAGCCCTCCTACATCAGTTAACAGTCGGGAAGATGCTCCCACACATGTTCCTGAAGCCCAAACTGGTAAAGACGAATCTTCAGCTGAAGTTCTTTCCTCTCTGGTGTGTCAAATTACCAACCAAGATTAGTCACGCAATCGTGTGACAAACTTCTTTTCCTACATTGTATTTCCTTTCACTGAATCATTCAATTTCAAGGGGCCAAGGATGGTGAGATCAAGGCAGTGACTTTTAGACAGACTTGGAAGCTTGTATCATTTGTGGCAAGTACCAGGATTTCCATGTGAAAAAAGGTTTATCTGGGGAGGTGCTTAGGTAAATATTAAATAACAACAGCTCGTGGTGGCCAAGTGCATTCTGAAACACCAGATTTTTAGTCACATAATGCAATTGGTTGCTCAACAGCTCCAGTAAAACCAAGAGAAATGAAGACTTGTAAAGTTCCAGCATGTCTTGGGGCTCCTCTATTGAGACCTTCCCTACCTCACAGTCCACACAAAGCCCCTACCTACTCTAAGGCCCCGAAAAAGGTGTTTCTGGCTCCCCGGTAGATATCTGCGTGTGTTTTTCTTAGAAAATAAATGCACTTGAGTAAAAAGGTGAAAACTATTTTTAAAGTAATAACAAAATTAGCAGTAGATTATAGAAATGGCAGAAGCATGGAGTGCACTAATGACAGGAAGCTGAAAAATAACCTCTCAAATGAAGCAGTTTTTATCCCCCACTGGGTGCTTCGAAAAGCCATCTTTGCTTTGCTCCGCGCTCCCTGCAGCTACCTTTGCCTCCTCTGATGCTGGACTCCGGCAACTTTCTTGCCAGGGTCCTCAAACTCGACTAAATCCTCACTTACTGCATTGGACCACCGGCGTGCCCCACCATGTCAGACACGGCAATGGACACCAGCTCCGAGATCACCACAAGGAGGAGAAGAAGAAAGCTGTGGAGGAGGCAGAGAATGGAAGAGATGCACCTGCATCTCAAAATGAGGGAACGCTACAAATGAGGAAAGTGGGGAGCAGGAGGCTGACAATGAGGTAGATGAAGAAGAGGGAGAAGGTGGGGAGGAGGAGGAGGAGGAGGAGGAGGAGGAGGAGGAGGAGGAAGGTGACGGTGAGGAAGGGAATGGAGATGAAGATGAGGAAGCTGAGGCTCCTATTGGGCAAGCAGGTAGCTGAGGAGGATAAAGATGATGGTGTCGACATCAAGAAGCAGAAGACTGACGAGGATGACTAGACAGCAAAAGGAAAACCTAACCATAAGTACCGTGACCTATTCACCCTCCACTTCCCGTCTCAGAATTTAAACGGTGTCCCCTTCGAGTAGAGAAGCAGGCCCCACCCGCCCACAGCGGGCAGTGTCACCCACAGATGACATGCGCTCTTCACAACCCCACCAAAACCACAACATGAATTGGCAACATGGGAGGAAAAAAGAACCAGAACTTCACAGGCTCTGCTTTTTTTTCTTAAAGATATGCTAAAAGGAAATTTTGTTTGTATTTTTTATTTACATTTTATATTTTTGTACAATTTGTTAGGGGTCAGCCATTTTTAATGGTAACAGATGACCAAACCAGCATTCATAGTGTTTTCTGTCCTACAGACTTGTGGTGTGACCATGTTCATTATAATCTCAAAGAAGAAAAAAAAAACTTGTAAGAAAAAAAAAAAAGCTTATTCTGAGCACGCCAGTAACTTTGTATGTGTGTGTATGTACCTGGCTGTACTATAAGTAGTTGGTTTATATGAGATGGTTAAAAAAGGCCAAAGATAGAAAGATATGTTTCCTTTTTTTTTGTCTATGAAGTTGCTGTTTATTTTATTTTATTTTTTGTTTGTTTGTTTTTTGGCCTGATTGATGTATGTGTGAAACAATGTCCAACAATAAACTGGAAATTTAGTTTTTTGAAAACAAGAAGCACTTTTTTAAATGATATGGTCAATGTTTTAAGGAAATGAATAAATAATTACAACACAAACTATGGTCATCATTTTAAGGCCATGTTTTTATTTATTTCCTTTTTATCTCTCTCTCTTCCTCTAGAAGCACACATGCAGACAGATATTTTACAAAGTCCATCCCATGGTGGAGCATTACATATTGGTGTCATCTTTTCCAAGCTCTGATTAAAAATTAAGTCAATTGAAACCAATCCTGGGGCAGGGATGTAGCTCAGTTAGCAGAGCTAACTAGCAAGCAAGAAGTCTTGGGCTTGTCTCCTGGTAGCTTATAAACCAGAGCCAGAGGTGCATGTTTGTCATCTCAGCAGCTGGAAGGCAGAGGCAGTAGGACTGGGAGGTCAAAGCCATTCTCCACTATAAAGAAGTGAAAGCCAATATGGGAAGCATGATATTTTGTCAACTAAATTAATAAATAAATATACAAACAAACAAATACTCCATTTAAATGTTCCCTTTAACCCTAAGCTGTGTCAGTGTAACTTGGTGTATTAATCATCTCAGATGGAGCCCCAGTAAGAGTTAAGATCACCTTAACATATACAATGACAGTGACTATGGATGTGAGAAGCCCATATTATTAAGGGCCATTATGAGTGAATGAATGTTAAGTACTTAAGTAAATATTTAAATGCATTTTAAAAAGTCATAGTAAGGCAGGAGACTGAAGGCTGAAACATCAAAATAACATATAATTTGTGCATTTTATTTGAAGATTAAAATATAATTTTATCATCCCCCCCCTCTCCCTTCCAATCCCTCCCATCACATTTCTTATCCCAATCTCTGTTCATCTAATTCATTACTTTTTCCCCTTTAATTATTACCCTTACATATATAAACATATAAATATATAAATACAATCTGCTAAGTATGTTTAGGATTACTTGGAGTATATAAGGTTTCAGGGCTGACCTTTTGGTATTGGATAACCAGTAGGGGCCTCATGCACAGGGAGGGCTAGTTCTTCTCTCAGTTGTTAATGCCTGCTTACCCAAAGCTCTTTGTCTGGGGTTGGGAACCTGGGAACTGCTGAGATTCCCCCCTCTGTGTTGTGGTTTCTATGGTGTTCTCATTGTTCAGATCCTTTGGGTGGCCATATTGTTGAGGTGTCACAGGCATAGCGTTCCTGTCTTTTGGGAAGACACACTCTTGGAGCAGACTTTTTGGTAAATAAAACAATTGATTTGTTTTTAAGAATCACATAAAAAAGGCTTACGGGTTGCAGAAGACTGGAAGCCCTTTCTCAGGTGGTCTTTATTTACTCAACAGAGCAAGCTCAAGAGGAGCCTGCAAAATAAAAATGAGGCAGGCAGTTATTGTCTAAACATCCAATAAAGGACAATAAGGCTCTCAACCTGGTATTTTGGGCTTGTTCCTTGGTTCACTAGCCCACTCCCATTTGAAAACAGATGTTCTTTCATAATAAACCTTCTCTATTTCTATTTCTTACCACATCTCTCCAGTGCAATTGATTGTCCTTGGACACAGTAATTTAGTGCCCCTAGACATAGATCTGTAACTCAGCATTAAACAGTTTTTTTTTTCCTTTTCCTTTTCCTTTTCCTTTTCCTTTTCCTTTTCCTTTTCCTTTTCCTTTTCTTTGTCTGTGTTTTGGTAATGGACCTAAAACCTAAGCATGCTTTTTCTGATGCCCATGAGATTATCACTGCATTCCTAACTCTGTGCCTAACTTCAAAACTGCAGTTTCATTTGTTTGTTTGTTTGATCTCCTCTCCTCCTCCTCCTCCAAGCTGCTGCCAGGATTTTACAGCTTGCTAATCCTGTTGTTTTTCTCTCAAAATTTGCTATACTTGGACCTCTTTGAATCTGTTTTTAAATTATTTTAATAAGGAGACTCAGAATCCAGGAGAATATTTCATTTCCCAATAAACAAAGGACCATTGAACC
>CACVCL010033015.1:0-11187 GCA_902729485.2 Mus minutoides | reverse complement strand
GCTGGGAGTGGTCCCAGCCTCTGGTTGGACTGAGGTCCTCTGTGCCAGCCGCTGCTGCAGCTGGCCACTGGCCCCTCTATGATGTGTTTTATAACATCACTATTCTACTTTTATAGTAGTAACCTTTTCTTTGTGCTGAAAGATGGTGCTTGAAGAGTGGTGTTGCTTTTCATACAGGTAAATTGGTTCTTGATGTCACTGAAGTTTCTCTAGAGGAAGGTTTTTCCCAGGCTCTTCAGCTGCAATAGAGCTCTCTTGTTCATTGTGACCCCCAAAACTCAAAAACTCTCAATTTTTCCACTTCATTTTATTTTCTGGTATGCTCAACTTTTTTTTTTTTTTTTATTTTTTAAATTAGATATCTTCTTAATTTACATTTCAAATGCTATCCCGAAAGTTCCCCATACCCTCTCCCCATCCTGCTCCTCTACCCATTCACTCCCACTTCTTGGCCCTGGCATTCCCCTGTACTGGGCATATAAAGTTTGCAATACCAAGGCGCCTCTCTTCCCAATGATGGCTGACTAGGCCATCTTCTGCTACATATGCAGCTAGAGACATGAGCACTGGGGGTTCTGGCTAGTTCATACTGTTGTTCCACCTATAAGGTTGCAGACTCCTTCAGTTCCTTGGGTGCTTTCTCTAGCTTCTTCATTGGGGGTCCTGTGTTCCATCCTATAGATGACTGTGAGCATCCACTTCTGTATTTGCCAGGCACTGGCATAGCCTCATACTAGCAGGCACTGGCATAGTCTCATATGAGAAAGCTATATCAGGGTCCCTTCAGCAAATTCTTGCTGGCATATGCAATAGTGTCTGGGTTGGAGGCTGATTATGGGATGGATCCCCACGTGGGGTAGTCTCTGGATGGTCCATCCTTTCCTCTTAGCTTCCAACTTTGTCTCTGTAACTCCTTTCATGTGATTCTGTTCTTGAGGCTATCTTCTTTTAGGTTTTTTGAAGAATTACTTTCTTGCTTTTTCTAGGGTGTAGTTTCTGTCCTTGTGTTGTTTTCCTTTTATTATCCTTTGAAGGGCTGGATTTGTGGAAAGATATTGTGTGAATTTGGTTTTGTCATGGAATACTTTGGTTTCTCCATCTATGGTAATTGAGAGTTTTGCTGGGTATAGTAGCCTGGGCTGGCATTTGTGTTCTCTGAGGATCTGCATTACATCAGTCTAGGATCTTCTGGCTTTTATGAAAGTCTCTGGTGAAAAGTCTGGTGTAATTCTAATAGGCCTGCTTTATATGTTACTTGACCTTTTTCCCTTACTGCTTTTAATATTCTGTCTTTATTTAGTGCATTTGTTGTTCTGATTATTATGTGTAGGGAGGAATTTCTTCTCCAGTCCAGTCTATTTGGAGTTCTGTAGGCTTCTTGTATGTTCATGGGCATCTCTTTGGGACATTTTCTTCTTAATTGTGTTGAAGATATTTGCTGGCCCTTTAAATTGAAAATCTTCATTCTCATCTACCCCTATTATCCGTAGGGTTTGTCTTCTCATTGTGTCCTGGATTTTCTGGATGTTTTGAGTTAGAATCTTTTTGCATTTTGCATTTTCTTTGATTCTTGTGCTCATGTTCTCTATGGAATCTTCTGCACCTGAGATTCTCTCTTCTATCTCTTGTATTCTGTTGCTGATGCTTGCATCTATGGTTCCTGATTTCTTTCCTAGGGTTTCTATCTCCAGAGTTGTCTCCTTTTCTGTTTTCTTTATTGTTTCTACTTCCCTTTTTAGGTCTTTGATGGTTTTGTTCAATTCCATCACCTGGTTGTGCTTTTTCTGTAATTCTTTAAGGACTTCTACCTGTGTTCTCCTGCATTTCTTTTAAATGAGTTATTAATGCCCTTCTTAAAGTCTTCTACCAACATCATGAGATATGATTTTAAATCTGAGTCCTAGTTTTCCTTCTATGGCTATAATAAAGCCTGACCAAAGCCAACTTGGAGAACAGAGTTTATTTGGTTCACAGGTTACAGGCCATCATCAAGGGAAGCCAAGGCAGGCACTCAAGGAAGAATCCAGAGTCCGGATCTGAAACAGAACCCTGGAGGGACGCTGCTAACTGACTTGATCCTCGTGTTTCAGGAGACTTGTTATTTTTAAACAACACAGAACTACCAGACCAGGACTCACACTGCCACAGTTGGCTTGGCACTTTCACATTGATCACCAAGAAAATGCTCCGTACATTTTCCTACACACAAATTGATATGTTTTTTGTTTTTGTTTTTGTTTTTTATTATCAGTTAAGGTTCCCTTTTTCCAGATGACTCTTGCTTGAGTCAAGTTGAGAAAAGCCAAAACAAGTTGACATTTTTTCTTCTTCATACAAACCACCACTACTAAAATCCTAACCTTTGTGTCTTATTTGTCCCAAGATGTAATGGCAGCACTACAATCTGCTTTGGGAAAGTATTCAATGTCTGTGAAACAGGAACACAGCAGGAGGCAGGCTGTGGACCCGCAAGACATTTGGTTCCTCCAATGGCCTCCAGAGGGCGCTGCTGCACTCGCTAGTGTTCCTTCCTCCTTTGAAGATCTCCACCTGCTCACATCTCATCCTTCTTGCAGCTGGCTGAGTATTTAGTAAAGGCAAGTGACAAGAAACAGAAACCTTCCAGGCTCGTGTATGCAGCGTCAGTTGTTATGTGAGCGGGACACTTCTCCAGCAGACCCTTGCCCACATCTGCTTTCAAGCTCTTGCTTTCCTCAGCCACTTTCCTGCCTGTCCTGTTCCAGAGTTTCTCCACAACAGAGCTGCAGCCTTCCCAAGGCTCAACCATGCTCCTGGAGCTCCTCCCAGTGCTGGGCATACACTTTCTCCTGAGTGAGTACACCTTTCTTGTAGTCTCTGTATCCCTGGATTCTGACTGTCCTCAGTGAAGTCTGCACTGCACTTACTGACCTAATATTCCTTTCCAGGAGATGCCCAAGCTCAGTCAGTGACTCAGCCTGATGCTCATGTCACTGTCTCTGAAGGAGCCTCTCTGCAGCTGAGATGCAACTATTCCTCCTCTGTGGCCCCTTATCTGTTCTGGTATGTCCAGTATCCGCGGCAGGGACTGCAGCTGCTCCTCAAGTACTATTCAGGAGACCCAGTGGTTCGTGGAGTGAATGGCTTCGAGGCTGAGTTCAGCAAGAGTGACACTTCCTTCCACCTGCGGAAAGCCTCTATGCTCTGGAGCGACTCGGCTGTGTACTTCTGTGCTGTTAGCGCACAGTGTGTGAGGCTGCAGGAGGAGCTGAACACAAACACAATGGCCGTGGGTGCTCAGATTCAAGATCTCTCCTTGTGGTCTCTGTGGCATCTCTTTCAACTTGGAGAGGAAAGAAGGAAAGTTTCGCAGTCTCAGCTGTCTTTCTGCAACTCATTTCCAACTAAAACATCCACTACATCCAATGCTCAATTGTAGTTCTGTGAAATTGAGGAAACTGTGATGTTATCCTATTATTGCCTGAGTGAACATTGCTTGGGCAGTGACTGTACTAAGTGGCTGATGGGGAAGCTGGACTTTCATTTTGTCACTTTAAGTGTCGTCTACACAGAACGTGAAAGGTGTACTCTTCAGCTTCTGTCCTGGAATTTTCCTTCTCTTCTCAATCTTTTGTGCTAATTTCCCTATAAATTCTTCTTTTGCTGCTAAATGTAACTGATCAGAATTGGTCATAATATTTAAGTATTGCCTTCTTGGTAATTTGATTTCTTGTTAGTCAATATAGGATTTCATCAGTACTGCAAAAGTTTTAAAATCTGTCATAATTATGTAAGTTCTAGCAATTATTAAAAATAAAACAGAAGAATAAGGAATTCAAGCTCATTGGTATTTTTCCAGAGTTCTTCACAGTTGTAAATGTACTATCTTGTTTTGTTGCCATCTTATAATTTTCAAGTCTTCTTGAGAATCCCCATTCAGTTTCCTTCTGCATCTTTTATAATGACTCATTGCTTTCACTCTGGTATGGATGATTTTACTACGAGAATATCAATATCTTTTTCCTCACATAGTCCCACCCTGCTGAAATACAGGCAAAGTCACAGTGGAAAGTTAGTGCTCACTGACTACAGTGTAGAATTTTAGTTTCTTCTCCATCTGATTGGGAAAATTGTAGAAGAAGATTTTGTACTTCCGTGTATTCGGTAGAGGAGGATGAATACTCAGGATAAGAGGAAAAATGAAGGGGGAATTTTCTAGCTGCTGCTTGGCTCAGAAATGGAAGTAGCTAGACACCATGAAACCATGAGCACCTGAGTATGATTTCCAGCACACACATAAAAAGCTGGGCGTGGTGGCCGTGCTGGAAGGTGAGGATGGGCAGATCCCTACAGCCTACCATCCACCCAGCCTAGCCTAACCATGAGCTCCAAGTATCAATGAGAGAGCCTGTCTCCAATAAACAAGGCAGGTAGCTTCAGAAAAATGACATCCAAAATTGACTTCTGGCCTCCACATGCATGTGCACATATGTGCACTTAAACACACATGCATACACACACTGGCACACCCAAGAACTTCAGAACATGAGGAAGAACACCTGAGGTTTTTCTCTAGTCTCTACATGTACACATACACGTGGGTTTTTACGTGCCCCACTCAGTTGTACCTGCACACCATGAGCACCTACACATGCACAGATAAATATTTTAACATAGAACACAAACACAAGTTATCTGAAGATTCTAATACTAAGTAATCTATCTTACATATTACTCTGTTATTCTCTCAGTTTGAATTTTCTTTATAATGAAATGAGAAAGCAGGGATAGTGTAAACAATCGTAAGACACAGAACCTATATCAGCCCAGGAATGTTCACATACAACTTCACAGCGCACTCACCTGCTGCAGGAGTCAGGGTTTCCCATTCTTGCCTCTGCACATCTGGCCTGGCTGAGAACTTCAGGTCCGTGGAGTTCTATGGCAGAGCTTCCTGTGTTTCTCCGTCTGCTCATCTGCATACAGTTGATGTAGCCACATGTTCTTCTGTGCAGACGCATCATCCATCACTGTCACTCCAGTACAGTGCCTCATATCTAAACATAGCGCACTCTGTTCCACCGTGTCTCATTGTGGCTATACAAGGAATTCTTAGGGATTAAATATTTGGTTGTTAGTGGGTCAAGGTACAGGCTAATATAGATTTTGATACCATGCTTATTTGAGAAAAGGTGTGTCTCAAACATACTTTAGTCAAATTACCAAATTAAAATGTCTTTCTCTGGTTATACTATGCAACATGTGTCTTCTCTTGCTAGCATGTTCTGTCTTGTGCTTGCTTCAGCAAAACATTCTTTCACCTGTGTCTGCTTCAGCAAAATGTTCCTTCACAAGTCTGCCTTAGAATTTCACCTGTGTCTGCTTCAGCGAAACATTCCTTCATGTGTTTACGCCAGCAAAAGACCCTCCAACACAACTAACTGACTTTCCAAAAAAAGTCATTTACATTTCCACTTCAGTGAACCAAGGATTAAAGTTTTAATTCACTCAGAAGATGGCCTTTTATATACAAATATGATAGCCTTTACATTTGGATACAGTTTTAATATTTTAGTGTTTTGGTTATCTTGATATTTTTCTTTTGTTGTTTTGACAAAGATTTCATTGTTCTCTTTAACATCATGAGCTGGAGCATCAGCATACAGAACTGTATTTCAGTTCTTATAGTGAATTCCGTTGTTGAAACTTATATGTGCATATATTGTTACACATAAATATGTATTTCTCAAGCTATCTGAGGATGGGATGTATAATGAGATGTGTCCATAATATATCATAAGGCAATAGCAGGGGCTACAGCTGCTGCTAATGTGAGAAAGACTCATTTGTTTGTTGTGGTAGAGTTTCATAGGGTTTAGGCTGACATCAAATAAATTCAATATTTGGCTGATAATGATGCTGAGCTTCTGATCCTCCATCCTTGACCTCCCAGTTGCTGGGATCCCAGGCATACTCCAGCATCCCCAGCTAAGGCTTTTGAGATTGCAAAGAAAATTACAAAAGGATCAACACGAATTTGAAATTTTATATCAAACAGAAAATGAGATATGAAATACTCTGTATTTCCTGTTTCTCTGCACATATAAAATATGATTATGTTTTTTAAATAAAATTCCAGGAAGCGTCAGCTCCAAAATGACAAGCTGAAGGAGAAATTTAGGATGTTGAGTGATGAAATCAACAGAATGAATCAGGATGTTCAGGATATATGTTTCTTAACTTAGATGTAATGTGCTTTTAGTCTTTTAAAATAATTTATATGTTCATGAACTTATTCAAATATTAAGACTAATAAGTTATAAAGAGTAAATTTTATAATAAGAAAAAGAGGTGTATAAAAATATACACCATTCTCTTTTAGACAGGGAGAGGGATAGGACAGGATGTAGCTACTAGAGTCTCCTGAGTTAGATGGAGAATCTGCCAGGATTCACCACTGGAGGATTTAGATTTAATATGGCTTACAAGGTGAGGATTCTAGTTGATGCACCCAGCAATTGAGTTACCATTGTTTCTGAACTAAGTTTGTATGTTGTTTTCCTTCACGCTAGACTGGGTTCCCGAGAGAAAGGTACAGCAGCAAAGTGTGGGTTTGCCTGATGTGCACCCCAAAAGAACGTGGGAGTTCTGAAGCACAGGACTGGCATTGTAGTGACCACCATGGGAATTTAGCGAGCTGGGTGGAGATATTTTGGAGCTCTGAGAGAGTCTCCATGATAAGAAAACAGGCTGGTCATTGCCCACCAGTGCCTGGTTGGCCAGCTCACAGGTGCATTACAGACAGTAGTGTGGATTCCTTACTTAATATTTCCTGCAACAGGTGGTGAACCAATGTGTTGGGCAAGAATTCCAGTAGAAATTTAAGATTATTAGCCTGAGAATTAAAGTTTTATTTATTTATTTTTTTGAGAGGAAGTTGGCACTAGAACGAGTCACTTGGACTTAAGCATGGGAACCTTGAAACAAAGAAAGAAGGCTCTAAGGTTTGCCTGTAGTGGAAAGAGACAAGATGGCTACTCAGAGTCAGAGATCTGGAGAATGGAAGCTGCCTACATCTTGGGGCAGATATTGATCTAACTGTGAACTTATGAAATTGGGATTATTTGCTTTTAGAAAAGATTTATATACAGATTTTGTCCAAATCATGCAGCAATTTTGCCTGCAGTTTGGAACTGGGTTAGGGAAAATTAGTCACTGACTCAAAGTAGAGAGAGTAGTGATAATTACCTGCTATGTACAGGTATTAATTAATAAATAATACCAATGTCTGTGGCTCCAGGTAGAGAGCTGAATACATAGATGGTATGACAGGATGGCTGCTCTAGGCAGAGAGCTTAACAAGTACAGAATACTTGCTTCATACAGGCATATATTAGTGAAAGTTTGAATTAATTACTTTAAAGATGATATAAAGATATATTGCTCTAATACTTCTTAGAGGATACTCAAAATCTGTCTAATGTGGGATGCATGGGAATCGTGGGTTTAAATCCTTGTTTGACTAACAGCTCGCTTATAAGCAGGTATAGATAGAAGTGTGAATCAGTTGTTTTAAAGATGATATAATAAAGACTGCTGGAGACTCATTCTCTATCATGGGCTCCAGGAGAATTTTGGGTTATTATCTTGCATAGCAAAATTGAAAAAGACTTAGAATAGGTACATACAGCATTTTAGTTTATGCATTTGTTTTGGATTATTTTAGATTTCAAAATGGGTGTGACTTTTAGTTTTGTAGCTATATTACTCCTCTGGGAAAGAAATCAAAATAAAGGTTTTTCTGGTTACTGGTTCAAGGATATTCTTATTTGGAAGAAAGGTTTTGTCTTTGATTTTTTTTTTTTTTTTAGAAAAGGTGATTAGTGTCTATACACCTTCCAGAGTAATATGGATCAGATATGATGAAGGGAGACACCCTGAAGAACTAGATTCCAGAGAATCAAACAAAAAAGTTATCTTACTGATACTAAAGTTTTGTTTTGAGATTTTTATACTACAAAATATACAGCCTTGATGAGTCTCATTGTCAGACATGCTGAACTGACCTGCTTAAACTCCTGATATCTTGGACTTTCAGTGGGATCCAGTCAGGACACAGAAAACAGAGACTAAATCTAGAAAACAGAGACTAAATCAATCGTTTGTTCTTTAGGCCAACCAACTCCCCCATTTTCCCTATCCTCCTTGTCCCCTTCAAAAATATCTCAATGGCCATATTCAGCTTGAAGTAGTTATGAAGATCGTTATCCCAGTTCCCTGGGCTTTGGGGCTGAAAGTGGTTATTCTAAGGTTGCCTTTCTAGGGAATTTAGAAATTATCATAATTGGAACAGGGAGGAAATAGCTAAAATTGATTGTATAGCCATAATCTCATTTTGTAAAAATCTTTATTATTGTTACTAAGTTGAAGTGGTAATTTCTTATTTTGGTAGAGAATTCATTTTGATGCAAAATCAAGGTTTTCTTTGGTATAAATTTCTTCTATTGGTGCAAAAATTTTAAATGTGCAAGGCTTGGACCCAGTCCTATAACTGTTTTCAAAAACTTCAGAAATCCACAGATGTAACATTTAACATTATTTATTCACCTGTTGTTGAGATATATTCTGCTCATATCAGCTCTCCATTCATGGATTCAAAGAAGCAGCTGAACATCTTGCCTCCAGGTGAGGCTGTACATTGTGGCTAGATGGCTGCTGGATAGAAATTGCCTATCTCTCCTGCAGACCTGTACTGTTCTTGGAAGGACACAATTTACAGGTTAGGACAGCTTAGTTCTGCCAAGACAGAATAGGCTAGTACTTAATAATTTCTGTTTTTTCAAAGGTCTGTCAGATGATCCTGGGCCAGAAGGCTTAAGACTGATGCTCTAACTTCCTAACTTACTGGGGCTGTATAGGTAGGCAGCTGTTACTACACTTTGTCTCGGTTCTGGAAGTTGTGTTAGGCTGCCTATATCTTCAGTTAATGTTTGTCATTCTCAGATTTCTGACAGGGTTGAAATACTGCATACAGTCTCATAGCCAACTCAGGCTATTTACATTGAGAGAATAGATTTAAGAAGATAGTTTTCAGATGGCACACAATCTAAAGCCAAAACATGAGTCAGGTGCAGAATTATAAGTTTTTAAAATTAGGATAGATATCAGAGTGTTCTATTTTATTGACAAAAATGATGGACTGGGTGTTAGGTCTACCTTGTACTTTATAAATTACAAAATGGTAAAAACAAAAAATATAAAAAATAAACACTTTTAAAATGAATGAATGAATTAACTTCAAATCCTGACTGCAATTTTCCCTCCCTTCTCTCCTCCCAGCCCTTCCTCCTTTCATCTCCATCCTCCTCCCCACCAATGGGGAAAACGGATGCCCCCCGCCCCAGAGTTGTCAAACAGCTTTTGGCATATAGAGTTTCAGTAAGGCGAGGCTCAAGAAGACCTCCCACTTAGGCGAAAGAACCCCAAAGGCAGGCAACAGAGCCAGAGCTAGCCCCTGACTCCTGCTGTTAAGAGTACCACTACATGAAGACCAAGCTACACAATGGTTCCATAAGTGCAGGAGGCCTGGGTCAGTCCCATGCAAGCTTTCTGGTTGGTGGTACAGCCTTTATAAGCCACTTTGGGTCCAGGTCAGTTGATTCTGTAGGTTTTCTTGTTGTGCCTTGATCTCTCTGGCCTCCACCATCCTGCTTTTGACCACCATGGCTTCTACTTCTCCACAGTATTCCCTAAACTCCACCTAATGTTTGTCTGTGCGTCTCTGCATCTGTTTCCACTAGTTGCTACATGAAGCCTCTCTGATGATGGGTATGCTAGGCTCTTGTCTGCATAATCTGTCAGGGTGGACTCCCTCTCATGGCATGGCTATCAAACTAGACCAATCCCTCATTTTCTGCTCCATCTTTACCCCTGCACATTTTGTAGGTAGAAAAAAATTGTACGTAGAAGGTTTTGTGGCTTGGTTGGTGCCTCAATCCCTTCACTGGAAGTATTGCCTGGTTACAACAGAAGGCTAATTCAGGCTCCGTAACTCTCTTGCTAGGAGTCTTAACTAAGATCACCTTATAGATTTCTGGGAGTTTCCATTGCTCCAGGTTTCTAGATTATCCCAGACATGTCCCCTCAATTCCAATCGTCTGTCCCATTATTCTCTCCCTTTGTCCTCCCACAACCTGATCCCTCCTGTTCCCATTCCCACCCTCACTCCCATTCAATCCCAGCTCCACATCCACCAACCATGTCTATTATACCCCCCCCCCATCAGTGAGAATCGTGTCCCTCCATTGAACCCTCCTTGTTACTTACCTTTATTGGCTCTGTGGATTGTAGCATGGTTATTCTTTACTTTATGGTTAATATATACTTATAAGTGAGTTCATACCCTGTTTATCTTTCTGAGTCTGGATTACCTTGGTGTGAATGATTTTTTTTTCTTGTTCCATCTACTTGCCTGCAAGTTTCATGGTGTCATTGTTTTTAAAACTGAGTAAAACTCAATTGTGTACACACACCACATTTTCTCTGTTGATCTCCTGTCCCTTCACAACTATGCCCTGTCTTTTTTTCCTACTTTCCCCACTAACTTATGCTTATCTTGCCCTTGCTTACTCTGGTGCTTCTTCTCAACCACATGTTGTACTTTTCCGGCCTCTGTGGTTACACCAGGTTTTATATCTTTCCACCTGAAAGTATGGAGCTAGGAGTCTTGACAATTTCCACTGGAGTTAGTTCAGTGGTGGAACATGTGGCCTTTGTTTTTCTGAGTCTCAGTCAACTCATTCAAAATAATAATTTCTAGTTGCATCTTTCTATTTATCTGCAAAGTTTATGTTGCCATTTTTCTTTACACTGAAAAATTCTCCAGAACTATAAGTACCACATTTCCATTATGCATTCACCAGTAGAAGGATATTAGGTTGTCTCCATTTCCTAGTTACTGTGAGTGGACCAGCGATAAACACAGGCAAGTATCTGTGGAACAGGATGTAGAGTTCTTAGAGTCACTGAAGTCGAATAGCTGGATCATGTGGTACATCTGTCTTTAGTTTTTTGAAGATTTTCCACACTAATTTCCAGAGCAGCTCCACCAATTTTCATGACCCCTCCCCCAACAGTGAATAGTTTCCTTTCCCCCAACACCCACGTCAACATTTGTTGTTAGTTGTTTTATTTTAGATATTTTAACTG
>CACVCL010033014.1:0-11273 GCA_902729485.2 Mus minutoides | reverse complement strand
GTGCCCCACTTTTTAATGGGGATATTTGATTTTCTGGTGTCCACCTTCTTGAGTTCTTTATATATATTGGATATCAGTCCCCTATCCGATTTAGGATTGGTAAAGATCCTTTCCCAATCTGTTGGTGGCCCTTTTGTCTTGTTGACAGTATCTTTTGCCTTACAGAAGCTTTGCAACTTTATGAGGTCCCATTTGTCAAAATGTAACATATTGATAATATATGATATGCTGTTTTTTTTTTTTTTTTTTACTTCAGAAGCATTAGAAATACACTCATGAGATGAATGAATACTATAATTCATAATTATTTGTTAGAAAATGTAAAAGGCTAAAATTAGCCAACTGAAAGTCAAAGTTAGCTATGACAACCACATGCTTTGCTTTGTTCCTAATATAAACAACTATTACCTATCTCATTTTTTTACCATCATGATATATTGTTTTTGTATTTTCATAGCTTGTATTTAGATCAAACATTTAGTGTGGATTTGCAGATTTAGGTATGAGTATTTGAATTCTTTTGAATTAAAAGTTGAGGATAATGATGAGTTCTAACCTGTGGTGCTTCCAAACACTTCCAGCTAAGTAAAAATTTTCCGTGTGGCACAGAGTAGCTATTATAGCTTATTAAACAGCCACTGGTGCACACTTCTGAGACTAAAACACAAACCATCATTCATCCCTGATGTTTTAGCAGCTGTTTAATGAAAAGTGTCAGCTCAGTGTGTAGTTAATCTATATAATAATTAATAGAAATGCAGCCTGGGACCAATGTAGTATAACTTCAAAGTCCTTATTCATTTGCAGATTAACAAAGAGACTTATTTTTAGACCTAGCTGATTATTTAAGAAGGAGACTTAGGTGCTTAAAATTCTTAATTTCAAGGTTTCCATTTGATCACATTTCATTTGAGTATCTCACAAATAGAATTTGAATGATAATAGTTAAGATGTAATTCAGTAAATTAATCCCCTTAGGGTTGTTAAAATACACACATTTAACTCTCAACCTAAAAGATATCATGACAGCATTCTATTGCAAAAATGCTAACTTCAGAGTAAAATTTTTTTTCTAATGCCCCTAACAACACAAATGTCTATAATTTATCTTTGCTTGTGAAGTAGTCAAAGTTATCTAGTGCATGCAAAGCATTATAGTGACTGATTGGTAAAAATCTAAAATTTTTATTTTAAATATAATTCTTTTTTGTTTGTTTCTGGTTGTTTTTTTTTTTTGTTTTTTGTTTTTGTTTTTTTTTTTTTTTTTGAGACAGGGTTTCTCTGTGTTGCCCTGGCTGTCCTGGAACTCACTCTGTAGACGAGGCTGGCCTCGAAATCAGAAATCCACCTGCCTCTGCCTCCCAGGTGCTGGAATTAAAGGCATGTGCCACCACTGCCTGGCTAAATATTTTCTAAAATTTTTATTCTGTTTTTGGACATAAAAGATTGTTTAAAAATAAATATGAGCTAAGCTTGAGCTAAGTAATTCCACTTATACAAAGCTAACATATACATATACATATACTTATACAAAGCTAACATATACATACATTTAGATATAGTTATGACTGTCTTTTTGGAACTTCCCTAGTTACTATGTGCAAATCAATCATTTTCAGAGGTTAGGCTTTGAAGAAGTAATTGGGCCATTAAGGATGGAGACACCATGATATGATTAATACCTTATAATAAAGAAACCAAGATAACTCTTTCTTTTCTCTCTCTCTCTCTCTCTCTCTCTCTCTCTCTCTCTCTCTCTCTCTCTCATATCCCCATACTTCTCTCTTTATTTCTCAAAAAAAGAGATAATTACTACTGTACAAACTGCAATCTAGAAACACCTTACCATTCAACTGATAGATCTGTGACACCTGCACCACGAACTTCCCAGCATCAAGGAGTATGTTTCTTGCTTTTTTAAGTTAACTAGTTTATAGTAATCTAGTTATAGCAGGTCAACTGTCTAATACACACACACACACACACACACACACACACACACACACACACACATGTATTTCCCATGTGCTATGTGAATACAGGTCTACATGGGGTGTGTAGAAGTCAGAAGAAAACCTTGGTGACTAGTTTTGTCTTTTTGTTTTGTTAATCTGAAGACCTTTGGTTGTTATTATTATTCTTTGCCATCTACATGAGGCAATCTGACCTAGATGTCTTCAAGAATCCAGAACTATATGATATATTGAGAAGAGTAACTCTATAATATGTGGTTGATGTTGAAAATGTCCTCTACAGTAACACTAAAAATTACTTCTTCGGTTAATTTCTGTTTTCTACCAGCAGTACAATTTTTTATCAAGATCTTGTTGCATATTTCAAATTATTTCAATAATAATGAAAAATTTCAATGCAGCACACACAGCCAGAAACAAAACACTTTTTGTTAAGATGAACATAGATTAACAGGATAGTTCAATACAGACTTGTGATATGAGATAAGCATTGCTTAGAAAAGATTTTATTTTAAAAATGCATTTCCACTTTGAGATATAGATCATGATTGAAGTTTTGACCTAACAAAATATAATTGCGATAAAGAAATAATTAAAAAGAATATGTAAAATGGCACAAGACTAAACAACATCTTGTATTAATGAATAAATTAATAAATGATCTCTCTGAGTGTCGACAATAAGCTCTTTGAATAAATCTGTCATGATCTTACTGTGATTAGATGCAAAGCTTTTGAATTAAAAATGAATAAAAATTAAACCTCACAGTTTTTTCTTTTACTTATTTCCCCTGTTTTTAATTTTAATTCTTTCAATTTATACAAAATTGGTGGGAATAAAACAATGAACACCTACCTTTATTGCTAGCACTTTATCTTAATGGATTCATCCCTTTTCCTTTCTTTCTGTTGAATTGATTCAGCTAGTTCTAAGAACAAGGACATTCTTCCAAATAACTAAAATAAATCATGACACAGAAGGAAATTTAGCATTCATGAAATGTTATCAAATACATACTCTTTGAAAGTTATGAGAATTGTTGTCACACTGCGATATAAAACAGTGCTTGTTTTGTTGAAAGTAGCATATGCTTAGCTTTTTATTCTCTCCAGTTCAAAATTAAATTATGGTAACTTTCCATTATAGTAGTCAATCATTTATTACATAATATTGAACAAAATGAGGCATGAATCATACTAATTTTTTTTATTAATCCTCAGTTTTCTGCATAGTTTTGTGTCAAGTAGATACAATCTAAAGTCTCTTGTGAAGAAGAACTCTCAATTAAGAGAGTGGCTCCATAAGACAGATTGGTAGGTAAGCCTAGAGGGCACTTTCTGAGTTTTATACTGATGTGGGAGGAACCAGCCCATAGCGGCTGTTAGTATTCTTGCTTGCACAGGTAATCCTGGGTGCAATAATGGTAGGCTGAGCAAGCCATGGGGCAGCAATACAGTACAAAGCATTTCTCTATAGCCTCTGCATCACATCCCACCTCCAGGTACTTTCCCTTGGTTCCTATTTTGACTTATTTGTATGAAGCATTTATAAGCTGAAATAAACTCTTTTCTCCCCACGTTGCTTTTGGGCATGGTATCTTGCAATACCAATAAAAACCTTAACTTAGATATTCAGAGAAAATTATAAATCTGTTGAAGACTTATACACTGATTGATAGAAATAGTAAAATAATTAGCTTCTGATAGAGTGGAAATATATCTCAAAATAAAAATGATAAATGATACCCTAATCCAAAATCTATGAAGGTTTAATGACCTAAAAACCATGATTGATAAAATCATGACAACATTGATTTGCTGATTTCATCTATAGGCTGTTACATGCAAGGGTCCTTTTATAAGCTCTACATATGAACCTCAGTTAGTATTTATACCTTTGATTCTGCAGGGAACAGATCTACAGACAGAATATTTCACTCTCAAAATACCCTTTTCAGCCCTTTAAAACCCCCAAACTTCCCTATGCATCTTTGCGCAGGTGCCATAGCCACAGAAAGACCCCAGCCCTTCATTGTTCTAATAAAAGGACAACCTGTTCCTCTTGAGGTTCATCTCCCCTTTCTTTTTTCTCACATAGCCTCAGTTGATACTGACTGTCCATCATGATAGTACCAAACAGGTCTGAATTTTGCCTCTGTGAAAGCTAGTCTTGGTTGTCAACTTGATATATCTGTGAATTACCTAAAAACCCAAACATTTGGGCACACCTGAGAGAGAGAGAGTTTTAGTCAATTGGTCAATTAAGCTCAGAAGACCTACTCTAAATGCAGGTGACATCTTATGTTGACATCTTCTATATAAAGTACCTACGTAAAGTTTTGGCTTTTCATCTGCTTGCTCCATGTTCTCATTGGCCAGTTCATTTATCCTGATGTAGAGGCATTCTTTTACTGATATTAGAGCCTATTTATTCAGGATTCTGACATATCTAAGACCAACTGAGCTGTCCTGTTCTCTGAACAGGACAACCTTTGGATTCCTGTGTTTTCTGTCTGGAGATAGTCATTGTTGGAGTAGTTGTACCACAGCCCATAAGACACTCTAACAAATCTAATAAATCCCAAATATCATTTTAGCTCTGCTCCTCTAGAGAACCCTGACTAATACATCCCCCCTTCAAGTCTTGTTTCTATCTCTATTCCTACCCTTCTGTTTGTTTTTCCAGTTCTGTGTATCGGGCTCTTCTGTGTATTAGTTTAAACAAAATTTCCTAAAGCCTCGACCTTTAACATGTTTTTCTTCCCTTGCCTCTTCCCTTCCCTCTTCTACAACTCTGGGAGAGTTCACATACTGTGATTCTGTCTACTTTAACCATAGAGACAGCTTCCTTGAGCTGGAACCATGAAATTTCTTCTTCTCTTTCTTTATGTTAATATTTTGCCCCTACCTGCCTAGGACACCAGTACCATGTCCTCCTATATCTGTCCTAATTTAACTAAAGTGTCTTTTAAGATAAAAGTGTGTAATAATTCTTCACGGATCTAGAAAAGACAATTAGCAAGTTCATCTGGAATAACAAAAAACCGAGACTAGCGAAAACTCTTCTCAACAATAAAAGAACTTCTGGTGGAATCACCATGCCTGACCTCAAGCTGTATTACAGAGCAATCGTAACAAAAACTGCATGGTACTGGTACAGCAACAGACAGGTAGATCAATGGAATAGNTTGGCCATCAGTGGGAAGAGAGGCCCCTTGGTTATGCAGACTTTATTTGCCCCAATACAGGGGAACGCCGGGGCCAGGGGGTGGGAGCGGGTGGGTAGGGTAGCAGGGTCGGGAGGGGGGAGGATATAGGGAACTTTCTGGATAACACTTGAAATGTAAATGAAGAAAATATCTAATAAAAGTTGAAAAAAAAAATAAAATAAAATAAAATTGTAAAAAAAAAAAAAAATCCTATAATTGACCCTTTAGCCTTTTGTCTGTATCTTCTAAGTTCTTAAGAATTCCCTCCAATTCATAAAATAAAACAATTGAGACTTAAAAAAAAAAGGAAAAAAAAAGTGTGTAATAATCTGAGAGATGGAGAATCACACAGGGACTTGAAGAGAGATGGTCTCCACTTTGCTTTTGCTTGTTTCTAATCAAAAGATATGCTTACTAAAGGTCTCTATTAAATTTCACTTAACAGCAAGATTTATAAAATACGTAATCTAAAAAATCCAATAATGTTCAAAAGTCTTGATTTATTGAAATACATCTTGAGTATATAAGATTTTCTACATGTGATTATATTTTTTAGTATCATGTACTTAGCAGCAAATTGACTTTTAAGTAAGTGGCCATGCAAAGTTGTTAACTTGACCTGACATGTTTTTCCCAGTAAAACTAAAAATTATAAAAAACAAGATAATGATTTAAAAACCAAGATGTATATTCAATCAATGTGACAATAAAGGAAAAAAAATAGCTAATGGTCCTAAATGTTATTTTGTGACAGTTTACATGGGTTTTTAAAATACAAAATTTTAAATCTGATTTTAAGGACAAAACATAATTATACAATTCAACTCAAATGTTATCACCTTGATCCTTATTGTACTGGGTTCTACAACAGGGGTCCAATTGCCTGGGGAGTCTAAATTAGTATTAAAAAATTACTAATCCTCCTCCAGGATAATGTTATAATGTTTTTGTTTGTGGTTGGCTAATTGTTCTCCCATTAGATAAAAATAACTACTACTACCTCTCTATAAACAAACTAATTGATTAAGGGTTTTTTTTTCCAGACTTCTGTTTTTTGTATTTTTTTTTTTTTGTTTGTTTGTTTTCTAAATAGTATTTCTTACTATACAGGTTTTTTTTTTTTTCTATCATCTTAATTAAAAATCTGCCATCTTCATACTTTCAGCTGGCCTGGGATTAAATGGTCACAGTGGGGCCTGTTAAATGTTATTATTCCTCAAGAAAAAACAAACAAACAAACAAACAAACAAACAAACGAAACAGGAGATGAACAGGCCATCTTAGTCAATTTTATATTCCCCTTTAAAAAAGAGGCTTAAAAATACATACTGAGTAAAGGCTTTCCTGTGTGACTATCCAGTGTGACTATCCTGTGTGACAATCCTGTGTGACTCTCCTGTGTGAGTCTCCTATGTGACTCTTCTATGTGACTCTACTGCGTGGCACTCCTGTGTGACTCTCCCTTGTGACTATTCTGTGTGATTCTTCTGTGTGACTACCCTGTGTGATTCTCCTGTGTGACTCTCCTGTGTGACTGTGACTCTTCTATGTGACACTCCTGTGTGACTCTCCTGTGTGACTGACTCTCCTGAGTGACTACCCTGTGTGACTCTTCTGTGTGACTACCCTGTGTGATTCTTCTGTGTGACTCTCCTGTGTGACTATCCTTTGTGACTCTCCTGTGTAACTGTGACTCTCCTGTGTGACTCTCTTGTGTGACTGTGACTCTTTTGTGTGACTTTCCTGTATGACTCTCCTGTGTGACTACCCTGTGAGACTATCCTGTGTGACTATCCTGTATGACTCTCCTGTGTGACTATCCTGTGTGACTCTTCTGTGTGACTACCCTGTGTGATTCTCCTGTGTGACTCTCCTGTGTGACTGTGACTCTCCTGTGTGACTCTCCTGTGTGACTCTCCTGTGTGACTGTGACTCTCCTGTGTGACTCTCCTGTGTGACTATCCTGTGTGACTGACTCTCCTGTGTGACTCTCCTGTGTGACTACCCTGTGTGACTCTCCTGTGTGACTATCCTGTGTGACTGACTCTCCTGTGTGACTATGCTGTGTGACTATCCTGTGTAACTATCCTCTGTGACTATCCTGCTTGACTATCTTGTGTGACTCTCCTATGTGACTCTCCTGTGTGACTATCCTGTGAGAGTATCCTGTGTGACTATCCTGTGTGACTCTCCCGTGTGACACTCCTGTGTGACTCTCCTGTGTGACTATCCTGTAAAATTCTCCTGTGTGACTCTATCCTGTGTGACTCTCCTATGTGACTCTCCTGTATGATTATCCTGTGTGACTCTTCTGTGTGATTACCCTGTGTGACTCTCCTGTGTGACTGTGACTCTCCTGTGTGACTCTCTTGTGTGACTCTCCTGTGTGACTCTCCTGTTTGACTGTGACTCTCCTGTGTGACTCTTCTGTGTGACTCTCCTGTGTGTGACTGACTCTCCTGTGTGACTATCCTGTGTGACTGACTCTCCTGTGAGACTATCTACACTCCAGTCTGTTGCCTCTATCCAATTAAGCCCAATAATGTTGTTGGTTCCTCAGGGTGAAGGTGAATGAAACTAAACTTTGGTTTTTAATTTGGGGGCCCATAAGGAGAGGCCAGGCATTGCTTCCTTTCCCCTCCCCCCCTAGGGTGAAAATTCTTACAACAGATAACAAATTAAATTGTATTATATGCCATGTATAATCATGGTATTAAGAAATAAAAGAGCAGGGCGTGCTGCACACTCCTTTAATCCCAGCACTCGGGAGGCAGAGGCAGGTGGATTTCTGAGTTCGAGGCCAGCCTGGTCTACAAAGTGAGTTCCAGGAAAGCCAGGGTATACACAGAAAACAAACAAACAAAAAAAAAAAAAAAAAAAAAAAAAAAAAAAAAAAAAAAAAAAGAAAAAAGAAAGAAAGAAATAGAAAATTTTAGAGTGACAGATGGAATGATGTAAAATTTGTTTTCCAACTTTTATTAGATATTTTCTTCATTTACATTTCAAGTGTTATCCAGAAAGTTCCCTATACCCACCCCCTCCCGGCCCTGCTCCCCTACCCACCCGATTAAAATGATCCAATGTTTCTTAAACAGTTCAAGGGATTGTAGTTCTCAAATTATGGTTTACCATATGAAGTGTTATTTGGACAACTGTATCTCATGGTGAAGAGAGAGAGAGAGAGAGAGAGAGAGAGAGAGAGAGGAAAAGCCCCTGACTTACTTCAGCACTGCAATGAATATTCATAGCTAAAAAACCGGTCTATCTTCTTAAGTACAGAGGGCAAAGCATAAAGCTGTATTTCCAACAGTGGAACATTATCTCTTCCTGGAAGAGCACTTCTCACAGCTGAAATATGCCTTTACACTCCAAATACCCAAATTCCCTGATATACTGTCATCAAACTCACAGATTTGAAAAATTACTCAGCATGTGCCAGTGGTAGCCTTAGAACCTTGCTAGACAAAAAGGACAGAAAGAAATGTTGTGTGTGTCTCTTTTAAATTGTCAGTTAGATGCTGACTTTATCTGATCTATATTTTAATGTTTTCGGGTGCTTTTTTATGTAAGCATCCAACAAACAGAGCTACACTGTCCTTCTACCAGACTCTGGTACATGGTTCAGGCAGTTCTACAATTACATTTCAAGTTACTCATCAAGACTCAGTTTAAATATTTTCCTCTTGATTTTGGCTTACAACATTCCCAAGTTATAAATGAAGATACCTGGCAGCCAGTTCTGAACTTATGGTGGCCATTGATAAATGTTTGAAGCTGTTTGAGCAAACCAATGGCCTTTACATTTTGTAACTGACTACAGTAACAAAAACTATCTGTCTTGTTAACACCTCTGACAAAGATGAACAAGAGTTCTATAGATGGTTTCTTGCCTCTCCTCTTCCTCTGATAATGCCAAAACTACCCAACTGTTTTCTTAATTATACTCTCAGTAAGAAGTATAATAGTACTAACAATATCACTTTTTTGGTATGCTATAAATGGTAAATTACTCTCACAGGATACTCCAAAGATGCATATTTATATCACATAACTTTCTTATGTTCTGGATCTTTCCCATATGTGAAGTTTAACTGTGGCCCCCTAGAGTATCCTTTGAAACACTCTGATGGCTCTCTTGCCATGTCTAAAGCAATTACAGTGACCTATGCCCCCAAACCCTCCAGCAATTCAGGCGACCTCTGAAACAGAACTAATGGGCTGCCCAACTCATCTCTTTTCTCACTCTGAGAGCTTCACTCCATCAGTTAACCTCTCAGTCTTGCCAGCTCTCAGAAAACATTAAAGGCATTCCAGATCAGCTTAATATCCATCAGGACCAACTTGATTCTTGTCTGCTGCAGTTCTCCAAAAATTAAAGAAGATATGCCATCCCCCACCTTTCCTCTCTCCTTAGGATCAGGAATGAAAGGTTGATGATGTTAAAGCCTCAGGTAAGAAACTTCCAGCTGGAATATTGACAGACTAATGACATCTGCAGGCAGATGCTCCTGACAAGAAGATCAATATAGCAACTTCTGTTTGCATTTATAACTTTGAGGGGACAGCTCTACAGATGGAATCTTCTACTGCGTAAGTTCCTGTTCTACTCTATGAACCACCAAAGCACCCTGTGCCTACTCACATTGGCTTCACTCCCACAGAGAGACAATGGTCCTTCAATGTTTTAATTGAGAACAATCTGTTCCTAAGGATGTTCCCTTCCCCCCCCCCCTGTCTCTTCTTTCATTTTTTCTTCATGTAGCCTCAGTCTATCAAGGTCTAAAAATCTATTTCAGGCAAATGTTTCTATAAAACATGCACACTATTTCAACAGGAAATAAATAAGGCAAAAGAGGAAATGAAATGATTAGGTAAAGTTGATTGTGTTATCAAATGTAATGTAACCAACTCCACAGTAGAACGGCACTGTTACTTTCTGTGTACAGTTCATTTTAGTTAATGAACATATATAAAGTTTCAAATCTGCATGGTATACCTAATCTGTCATAATTTTGTAAGTTAGATGTTTTAAAAACATAGAAATATATACTCTGTGCCTCCATAATATAGCATATTTTCTCTTTTATCATTTATTTATTCTCATGTATCATTTATCTCATGATATAGTAGAAGAAATAAGTGTAGAAGAAGAAACTGATGGTATAGGAAAGAGTAGAAACTTCCTACAAGAACAGGAAAAGAAGTAAATGATAAGGTAACTATTTCAGTCCACAAGGGAAGGTTGTAGCATTGACCAGCAAAGATAGGAGGAGGGTAAAGAACTCTGAGTTGGGAAGGAGAACATTTGGAATGTGAATAAATAAAATAATTAAATAAAAATATATTTTCTATGGAACTGGTAGGGAAGGAATAGTGAGAAACTGAAGAGAGTAGACTAATGGAAAACATCACTGGGTGTGTATATATATATATATATATATATATATATATATATATATATATATATACACATATACATATACATATATATAGCCTCTCAATTCTTTATTTCATCTGAGAACTAGGAAATAAGGTCATAGCCTGAGCACAGAGAGCATGCATAGAAATTGTGTGAGCTTTAAGCCAAGAGTAGAATTCTTTTTATTTTTTCCATTTTTTATTAGATATTTTCTTCATTTACATTTCAAATACTATCCTGAAAGTCCCCTATACCCTCCCCCCACTCTGATCCCCTACCCACCCACTCCCACTTCTTGGCCCTGGCATTCCCCTGTACTGGGGCATATAAAGTTTGCAAGACCAAGGGGCCTCTTTTCCCAATGATGACCAACTAGGCCATCTTCTGCTACATACGCAGCTAAAGACACGAGCTCTGGGGGTACTGGTTAGTTCATATTGTTGTTCAACCTATAGAATTGGAGACAGAATTCTTAAGGTAGGTATCCAACAACTCCCCCTGTCATGGGAAACAATGAGTTTCCCCAGTAACACTAGGAAGCCACCTGAAGCTGCTGCGGATGAGTAATCTGTGGTCAGGTGAATGTGCCTTAGTCCTTCTTTTTTCCATGATATTTAACTGATAAAGCACAGCAGAACATCTTCTTGGGAACTAAAGACAAGAAAGCAAAGAC
>CACVCL010033013.1:0-11294 GCA_902729485.2 Mus minutoides | reverse complement strand
TAACCCTAAGCCTATGTTCTCTATGGAATCTTCTGCACCTGAGATTCTCTCTTCCATCTCTTGTATTCTGTTGCTGATGCTCACATCTATGGTTCCTGATTTCTTTTCTAGTGTTTCTATCTCCAAAGTTGTCTCACTTTGGGTTTTCTTTATTATTTCTATTTCCCTTTTTAGGTCCTGGATGGTTTTGTTCAATTCTATTACCTGTTTGTTTGTGTTTTCCTGTAGTTTTTTTTTTTTTTTTTTTTTTTTTTTTTTTTTTTTTTTTTTTTTTTTTTTTTTTTTTTTTTTTTTTTTTTTTTTTTTTTTTTTTTTTTTTTTTTTTTTTTTTTTTTTTTTTTTTAGGATTTTTGTGTTTCCTCATTAAGGACTTTTACCTTTTTAGCAGTGGTCTCCTGCATTTCTTTAAGTGAGTTATTCATGTCCTTCTTAATATCCTCTACCAGCCCCATGAGATATGATTTTAAATCTGAGACTTGCTTTTTGGGTGTGTTGGGCTATTCAGGACTGGCTGAAGTGGGAATGCTGGTTTCTGATAAAGGTGAGTGGTCTTGGTTTCTGTTATTAAGATTCTTACGTTTGCCTTTCTCCATCTTGTAATCTCTGGAGTTGGTTGTTATAGTTGTTTCTGGTTGGAGCTTGTTCCTCCTACGATTCTGTTGGCCTTTGTCAGCAGACCTGGGAGCCCAGCTCTCTCCTGAATCTCAGTGGTCAGAGTAGTCTCTGCGGGCGAGCTCTCCTCTTGCAGAGAAGGTGCACGGAGTTTTGGTGTTCAGACCTGCCTCTTAGGTAAAGTTGAAGACCCTATATAGGGCCTGTCCGAGAAGATGTGTTGCCTCTGTGGTCTGCACACTCACCTGTACAGACTGGTCTCTGTGGGACCCTTTGTAGTCTGTGAGCTGACCTGAACAGTTGGTCTCTGAGCGACCTGGGACCCAATATGGCTCTCTCACAAGTTTCTGTAGGGAAAGCCCTCCCAGGTGGAGAACACTCCTCAGGTGGGGACTGAGCCTGGATGTCTAGAGCCCAAAGCTGGGTCTGTCCCAAAAGATGCACTGTTCAGCCATTTGCTCCCTCACCCTTTGCAGTCCATGACCTGATCTGTGCAGACTAGGTCTGAGCGACCTGGAACCCAAGAAGTCTTTCTCACAAGTTCCAGCAGGGTAAGCCCTCCCAGGCAGAGAACTCTCCTCAGGCGGAGAGGGTGCCCGGATGTTTAAAGCCCAAAGCTGGGTCTGTCCCAAAAGGTACACTGCTCAGCCATTTGCTCACTCACTCTTGGAGTTCCATGAGCTGACCTGCGCAGAGTCATCTCTCTTTAATATCTTTCAATATTGATAGACTCAACTCGCCTATAAAAAGACATAAGCTAACAGACTGGATATGCATACAAGATCCAACATTTTGCTGAATTCAAGAAACACACCTCAATAACAAATATAGGCAATATCTAAGAGTAAAAGGATGGAAAAAGGTCTTCCAAGCAAATGGTCCCAGGAAACAAGCAGGAATTGCCATCCTAATATTCAACAAAGTAGACTTTCAACCAAAAGTTATCAAGCGTGATGAAAAAGGACACTTCATATTCATCAAGGGCAAAATCCACCAAGAGAAAGTCTCAGTTCTGAACATCTATGTCCCAAATGCAAGAGCATCCAAATTCATAAAAGAAACTTTACTAAAACTCAAAACACACATTGAACTCCACACCATAATAGTTGAAGATTTCAATACCCCATTCTCACCAATGGACAGGTCATTGAAACAGAAACTAAACAGAGACACACTGAAACTAAGAGAGGTTATGAACCAAATGGATTTAACAGATAGCTACAGAACATTTCATCCTCAAATAAAAGAACACACCTTCTTCTCAGCACGTTATGGTACCTTCTCCAAAATTGACTATATAACTGGTCACAAAATAGGCCTGAACAAGAAGATTGAAATAATACCATAAATCCTATCAGATCACCTAAGATGGCCTTAGACTGGTTTTCAATAACAGCAAAAGCTACAGAAAGCCCACATACACATTAAAACTGAACAATTCTCTACTCAATGACAACTTGGTCAGGAAAGAAATAAAGAAATTAAAGACTTACTGGAATTTAATGAAAATATTGACACAAATTTTATGGGACACAATGAAAGCAGTGCTAAGAGGAAAGTTCATAGCACTAAGTGCCCAGGTAAAGAAACTGGAGAGATCTTACACTAACAACTTAATAGCACACTTGAGAGCTCTAGAACAAAAAGAAGCAAACTCACCCAAGAGGAATAGGCAGGAAATAGTCAAACTCAGGGCAGAAATCAACCAAATAGAAATAAACAAAGAAAACAATACAAAAAATCAACAAAACCAAAAGCTGGTTCTTTGAGAGAATAAACAAGATAGATAAACCCCTAGCCAAACTAACTAAAGGGCCCAGAGGCAGTATTCAAATTAACAACATCAGAAATGAAAAGGGAGACATAACAACAGAAACAGAAGAAATTCAAAAAATCATCAGATCCTATTATAAAAGTCAATATTTGATAAAACTGGAAAATATAGATGAAATGGATGGTTTTCTAAACAGATGCCACATACCAAAGTTAAATCAAGAGGTAAACTATCTAAACAGGCCCATTTTACACGAGGAAATAGAAGAAGTCATTAAAAACTTACCAACCAATAAAATCCCAGAGCCAGATGGGTTTAGTGCAGAATTCTACCAAACCTTCAAAGAAGACCTGATACCAATTTTCTCAAACTATTCCATAAAATAGAAACAGAAGGAACACTACCTAATTCATTCTATGAAGCCACAATTACTTTGAAATCTAAAGGACACAAGGACCCAACCAAAAAAATAGAACTTCAGACGAATCTTGCTTATGAATATCGATGCAAAAATACTCAATAAAATTCTTGCAAACTGAATTCAAGGACACATTAAAACCATCATCTACCATGATCAAGTAGGCTTCATCCTGGAGAGGCCAGTTTTGTTTAATATACAAAAATTTATTAACGTAATTCACCATATAAACAAACTCAAAGAAAAAAAAAATCACATGATCATCTCAGATGCAGAGAAAGCATTTGACAAAATACAACACCTCTTCATGTTAAAACTATTAGAGAGATTAGGAATTCAAGTCCCATACCTAAACATAGTAAAAGCAATTTGCTGCAAACCAACAGCCAATATCAAATTAAATGGAGTCATACTTGAAGCAATCCCACTGAAATTGGGGACAAGACAAGGATGCCCAATCCCCCCATATCTATTCAATATAGTACTCGAAGTGTTAGTTAGAACAATAAGACAGCTCTTAAACTCTCATCTTTCTTACTCTCTTTCCCTCCTTCTCTCTCTCCCTTTCCCCCTCTCTCCACATGACCATGTCTGGCCTCTCTCCTTCTTTCTACCTTCTCTCTTTCTCCCTGCCATTTTACAATAAAGCTCTAAAACCATAAAAAAATAAGACAACTAAAAGAGATCAAGGTGATACAAATTGGTAAAGGAGAAAAAAAGGTATCACTATTTGCAGATGATATGATAGTATATATAACCAGCCCCAAAAATTCTACTAGAGAACTTCTCTAGCTGATAAACAACTTCAGCAAAGTGACTGGATATAAAATTAACTCAATAAGTAGCCTTCCTTTATACAAAGGTTAAACAGATTGAGAAAGAAATTAGGGAAACAGCTCCCTTCATAATAGTCACAAATAATATAAAATATCTTGGGGTAACTCTAACAAAACAAGTGAAAGACCTGTATGACAATAACTTCAAGTCTCTCAAGAAAGAAATCAAAGATCTCAGAAAATGGAGAACTCTCCCATGCGCATGGATTAGCAGAATTAACATAGTAAAAATGGTCATCCTATCAAAGGCAATCTATAGATTCAATGCAATCTCCATCAAAATCCCAACACAATTCTTCAAGACATGGAAAGAGCAATTCTCATTTCATCTGGAAAGTCAAAAAACCCTTTCTGTATTAGCAAAAACAATTCCTAACAATAAAAGAACAGTTGGGGGAATCCCCACCCCTGACCTCAAGCTTTACTACAGAGCAATAGTGATAAAAACTGCATGGTATTGGTACAGAGACAGACACATTGATCAATGGAATAGAATTGAAGACTCAGAAATAAAACCACACACTTACAGTCACTTGATCTTTGACAAAGATGCCAACAATATACAATGGAAAAAAGAAAGTATCTTCAATAATTGGTACTGGTCTAACTGGCTGTCTGTAATGAAGAAGAATGAAAATAGATCCATATTTGTCACCTTGTACAAAACTCAAGTCCAAGTGGAACAAGGACCTCAATATAAAACCAGATACACTGAATCTAATAGAAGAGAAAATGGGAAACAGCCTTGAACTCATTGGCATAGGGGGAAATTTCCTAAACAGAACTCCTATGGCTCATGCTCTAAGATCAAGAATTGATAAAGGGGACCTCATGAAACTGGAAAGCTTCTGTAAGGCAAAGGACATAGTCAATAAGACAAATTTGCAACATACAGATTGGAAAAAAATCTTCACTAACCTCACATCTTATAGAGGACTGTATTAGTTAGGGTTCTCTAGAGTCACAGAACTTAAGGAGTAAAGGAATTTATTGATGACTTACAGTCTGCAGTCCAATTCCCAACAATGGTTCAGTAGTAGCTGTGAATGGAAGTCCAAGGATCTAGCAGTTACTCAGTCCCACACGGTGAACAGGCGAAGGAGCGAGAGAGAGTCTCCCTTCTTCCAGTGTCNATCTTGAGCTCGGAGAACTCTCTGTCTTAATCTTCTGGAATCCATAGCCGGTATGCTATCAAGACCTCCATACCAAGATCCAGATCAGAGACTTCTATATCCAAGCCTCCAGGTTAGGGTCACTGGTGAGCCTTCCAATTCTGGATTGTAGCTCATTCCAAATATAGTCAAGTTGACAACCAGGGATAGCCACTACAGAGGACTAATATCCAAAATATATAAAGAACTCAAGAAGTTAATCAGCAAAAAACCAAACAATCCAATCAAAACATGGGATATAGAACTAAAACGAGAATTTACTACCAAAGAATCTCAAGTGGCTGAGAAGCTCCTAAAGAAATGTTCAAAGTCCTTGGTGATAATAGAAATGCAAATCAAAATGACCCTTAGATTCCACCTTACACCAATCAGAATGGCTAAGCTCAAAACCCCAGGTGACAACACATGTGGGAGAGGATGTGGAGAAAGATAAAAACTCCTTTATTGTTGTTGGGATTGCAAACTGGTACAACCACTCTGTAAATCAATCTCAAGTTTCCTCAGAAAATTTGAAATAGCTGAAGACCCAGCTATACCACTCTTGGGCATATACCCAAAAGATGCCCCACCATGCCACAGGGTGTTCCACTATATTCATAGTGGCTTTATTTGTGATAGCCAGAATCTGGGAACAACCTAGGTGTCCCATGACAGAAGAAAGGATACAGAATCTGTGGTTCATTTACACAATGGAATACTGCTCAGCTTCTAAGAATGAGAACATTCTGAATTTTGCTGGCAAATGGATGAAACTAGAAAATATCATCCAGAGTGAGGTAACTCAGACCCAAAAGGGCATGCATGGTATGTACTCACTAATAAGTGGATATTAGGAAAAAAAAACCAGAATCCCAGATACAGCCCACAGAACTCACAAAGGTCAACAAGCTGAAATGCCCAATTGAGGATGCCCCAGTTCCATTTGGGAGAGAGAAGAAAGCAATCACAAGTGGGGAGGGAGAGACCTGGAAGGGAAAGTGGATGGGAGGAGTGGAGGGGGGGGTGCTTGATCTGGTATTGAGTGAGGGAAAAAGACTGAAGCCCTGAGGGTTAGCAGAAAGAATGAAAACAGGCAACCTCAGGAAATAGGAGGTTGGGAGGCTCCTCCAGAACGCATCAGAGACCTGGGAGGTAAAAGACTCAGGAATAAAAGGGAGGGATCTTAGGTGAAATGCCAGACAGTAGGGATAGGGAAGTTATAGAGCCTACCTCCAGAAGGAAGACAGAGCATCAATTGAGGGATGGTGTTACCATCCCACAGTCACATCTCTGACCCATAATTGTTCCTATCTGAAAGAATTGCAGGGATGGAAATGGAGAGGAGCCTAAGGAAAACAAGGTCCAGTGACAGACCTAAGTGGGATTCAGCTCGAGGGGAGGTCCTTAGGCCTTAAACTATTACTGAGGCTATGGAGTGCTCACAAAAAGGGACCTATCATGACTGCCCTCTGAAAGCTGAAAGAGTCAGATGCAATTGTTTGCACCCAACTAATGGACAGAAGCAGCTGACCCCTGTTGTTGAATTAGGGAAGGCTGAAAGAAGCTGAGGAGAAGGGCGATCCTGTAGGAGGACCAGCAGTCTCAATTAATCTGGACCCCTAAGATATCTCAAACACTGGACCACCAAACAGGCAGCATACACCAGCTGATAGGAGGCACCCAACACACATACAGTAGAGGACTTCAGGTGCTACATCCACTCCAGTAGTGACCCGCCTGACAGGCTAGAAAGTCTGGGCGCGGTCCCGAGGTAAATAGTTCATGGAAACTTAGTCTCCTGGAGTGTTGGCATCCTGTATAAAGAATGCTCCAATGTCCTTGCTTTAGTTGGTAAACAGATCTGTGTGCTTCCTTTCAGTATTGTTTTGTTAATACCTAAGCAAGATCCAGCTTTGCTTCCTGGCCTTTCTCAATGCCCTGGGTGGTCCTTGAGCCAACCCTGGGCTTGGAATTCAGAAAGAATGTTGCCTATTCAGTGACATTCAGAATTACCTTTACTATTGTAAGAGAGATAGTAAAATAAATCAGACATTACTATCTAGTACATAGAGTTAGAAATCTCAGGGCAAGCTTAGCAACGTAAGTTTAGAATTCATATTATAGTTACATATGACAGACTACATTACTTATTAGAAAGTCCCTCCACACTATTCACTTAGAACAAAAGCCAAGTCACCCCCATACACAGGAATTTACAATGGTTTAGGAAGTAGATTGGGCTGTGGTTTTAGAGTATTGCATTATTCATGAGAAGGTTAGCTAGAGCGGAACTCCTTAATTAAAACCATGACTTGGGTGTGAATGCCCTTGCCCTGGGAGTGTTAAGACCTCACACCTGGCCTCTAAAACTATAGCTGACCTTAGATAGTGCTGACTTTGTCTCAGTTGTTTTTGCCCAGTTCCTACCAGTCTTTGAGTTTACATTTCCTCTGCTTTGTGTAAGAGTCATTAAGCATCCGGTGATCTCATTGTACCTGGCCGATGTGTTACCTAACTCCCCTATTTTCCTCTGTATAAAAAGTCTGATGCTCAATTTGGCAAATTACACTCAGATCCATACTCTCTTGTGTGAGTCTGTTTGTCACTGGCCGAATCCTTGCGCACTTGACTCCAGAGAACTCAACCCATGCAGATAAGGGATCCGGAGGGTCTGCAGCATTCAGGGTCTCTGAGATCCTGAGATTCTGGTGTTACCAAGCTCCTGGGATCCTGGGATCCTAAGATCCTGGGTGTGTTAGAGCGTGGGGCTGTCCACTGAGTTCGAAACTAAGGTAAACCAGTGCCAACCAGAAGGAACCCAGTCAGAACCCAGAAGGAGCCACTTGTTGGGCAAGGTTCCTGTGTCCCTGCTCCTGCTGGTTCCAGGCACTCCCAGTGGTGTTGGAACAAATGCTGTGTTCTACTTACCAGTGATCCTAAGATCCTGGGAGTACTAGGGCCCCTAAGGAGTGGAGAGTCCTCTGGGGACCGTGGGACTGTCCACGGAGTTTGTGCCCAAGGTGGCCCAGCACTGGTGCTGACTGGAAGGAACCAAAATTTATGAATTCTTAAAGGACCATCATTAAGGATAAATAAGTAAATATATAGCATCATTAAAAGACAATATATCTTAGGAGTTCTACATAGATCTGCTTAAAAATGTGGGCTCATACCTAGTGTGTGTTACATATGTTTAACAATAACATGAAAAGCATATTAATAGTAGGAATGTTTCCTAAAATGATTTTCTCCTGGGCCTTGTGTATGGAAACTAATCTGTCATGGGTTATTTATTAATCCAAAGCATATTCATCTCAGGACCTTCACCTGCTAGTTATTAGCTTGTAGGCTCCTGACAATACATGCTTCTGGGTAACAAATTCAGGTATTCCCACTTGCAAGACAGGCACTATAACAACTGAAATAGTTCCCTAGCCCTACTACAATTTTTAAATAACTTAAATATTTGTTATTGATTAAAATCCTCAGAGTAATCTATTGTAGGCCCTTCTATTAAAGAGAAGCTCAAAAGGTTTAATAGTCTATATTATTATAAGATTGTAAAAGCCAAAGTTTAAAAATACTTGAATTAATTAACTTAGAAAAAATATGGGTGGTAGACCACTAAAAAAGTCTATAATAATTCACACAGGGATAATGTTGACTATGCATCTAGCTTAAAAATTGTTGGCAACATTAAAAATAGAATTTAAACTATAGGGAAATTATGTAAAACTCTCTAACCTTACATAACCCACACTATTCTAATAGGAAAATTACCCTTTGACAGGAATCATGAACAGGATTCATCTCCAGTGGCCTCTCTTCCCCAGTTTATAGCTTGGTCAAGACAAGGTCTTCTGTGAATACCTACAATATTGGACTGTGAGAACCTTCCACATGCCTCTTTCCCAACCAAACTCTATCTCTCTTACCAGGAATTACCTATTTTTCTGTGAATTTATAAATTACTATGTGGATAGACTCCTCCCCCTCTAGTACTTTCCATTGTCCCATCAGCTGCTCACAGTAAAAATACACACTATACAGCTATATGAGAGCCTAGTATATTTTATGTGTTCTGCTACTACTTTGCATAAAGTTTTAAATGAAACTTACTATGTGGAGGTGTGGTACATGACACATCTAGCTATTATGACTTTTGAGAATAGAAGTTTTAAGCCATTCCCAAGATGGGAAAAGACCCATGGGAAGCATTATCCCAGACAAATCATCACCGAGTCTCTATGGCCCATATCTCAGTGATTATGTTGTAGATAGTCTCAAATGCTCCAGAAAGATCACATTACTTGGCCAAAGCAGAAGCAAAAATCATATAGCCACAGAGATATAGGACAGAATAAACAGGGTAATAAAATGTCCACAGAAATAAGAAGGATTCCTGGAAACATTTAAGCTAAAGACTTGATACAAAAAATCAGAAATGATATATTCACAAGTTGATTTTCAATTCCCAAGTTACAGACTGTTATATGATGCAAAGACCCTTTACTGTGGTTGAACTCCAAAGCAACTGGGATCTGTGTGTAAGGGAAGTTGCTCTTGTTTTGTCATTACTACCAAGTGAATACAACATATTATTTACTTAAAAGATAGACATCATCCTTGCAAAAGGACATTCATGGTAGTCTCTCCTAAATTAATCACCCCAGGAATGGAGTGCCTAGATTATCTCTATGGAGCATTAACAGATGTGTTTGTCATGTGTGCACATGTCTGACTCCAAGAGATGGCTGTAGAGTATGCTAAGGGAAACAACAAATATGTTTCTATTCTAGATAGGAACAGACACCCAATGTAGCTCTCTGTGGCTAGCCAAGGATGAGAGGTGACTTTGTAGTTTTCATGATATTGGATGGTCACTCTCACCTAACCCACTTGGGGACCTTGCTGATTTGATATCTTCTATTTTATTGGTCAATACTGTAGAAACCAGCCTGTTCAAGACAAGGACATAGCAAGAGACAATGGAGAGACTTACGGTAACAAGACTCTAGTGTAATGGGAGGACACAGCAGGGGCAGCTCTTCATCTCTGGGTGGCATGGGTGGCTCTCTTACTTTCCCTTATGACTGGGAAGAGATGGTTTGTGCTTGGTAGGGATTATGTATACACTGCTCCACCTTCATCTTCTTTTCCATAATAAGAACACTTCCATGACCAGAAGGCTCTTTCCTGTATGTGGTTGATTTAAGTATTCACTGTTCTCTTCCAGTACTCCTATTATTTGGTAAAAAGGTATGTAAAGAGGGGTTCCTCTCTGGAACACTTTCAATGGTGAATTCACTGTCTGTTCACCCATTTTGCAAGTATTTCCACATAGAATAATTTCTTCCTTGGGAATATTTTTACCTCTGTTGCTTCTTATAATTAGGTTTTCTCTAGAAAATATACTTTATGTATGCCACAAATAATAGACCCCTGATAAGGGCAGTGTAAAGGACAACAGTGAACTGAGTGAATTAGGAAATAGCCTCTGGCATTCATAATGCTAACATAAGCTTTCATTTACAGAAGTAAATTCTGATACAATTGGGAGAAATACATTTTAACAGCTTATTTCGTTATTAGATCTAAATTACCCTCCAGTGACAGTTGGTTTGGGAGGATGTGGAGGCTTTGAGACATGAAGACTGACTGGGGAAGCAGGTCACTGTGACACTGTGCACTCTGCTGGGTTCTTCTTCCCTTGAGTTGCTTCTTGTGTTTGGTAATAGTGATGAAAATCATACAGGTAAGGATTTTTATCATTTTCACTTTCTATTCTATCTATTCTAGAGTTATTACATGTATGTGCTTGTTCTATATATTTTCTTTTTCTACCTCTCTTCTGTTCAAATGTGGGCATAAGAAAGGGGACTTTATCTGGCTTTGCTGTGCATGAATTTTATAACTGTAGAATATTCACCATTTGAGAGAAACAAAAATAAATGTTGAGTGAATGATAAATTGATGAAGTAAACTAAGCAGCTAATAATTTATAGAGAAAAAACAGTATGAAAAACTTTTTTTTTGGCATTTTGTAATTTATAATAATCCTATGTAGTCTTTGGAAGCAGAATTTTCAATGAAAATACTCAAAATGACGACGGTGGATGTGTAACTCTTAAAAGTGAAACATGTGGGAAGCCTTTTGGGGTACCGCTTGGCAGCAGTCTGACACTGGCTAGGACATAGAAATGGCTTTGAGACAGGAATCTGACCTTGGGAGCAAGCTCAGGCAGAGATCTGACATCAGGGCAGAATAAGGAAGTAAGTTTCAGCAAAAAGCTAACTTTAGGTAGTAATAGAGAAGTAAGATAAAGCAGGAATTTTAGTTTTAGGGTGGAACTAAGCTTCAGGCAAGGTTTTGGGCTTGGACGAGGAAGTGGGCTCAGGTTTCTATGGCAAGCCCTTTTTTACAACTGTCATGTTGCCTTGTTTGTAGTTCCTTATTGTACTGCTTGCCCAAAATACTTGCATGTAATTAAATTGGTTTAAAA
>CACVCL010033012.1:0-11297 GCA_902729485.2 Mus minutoides | reverse complement strand
ATGTTCCCTTTTTTTTCTTTTGAAACAGTCTTTCTATATATCACTGGCTAGCTTGGAAACTCTCACTATCTTGATGAGGGCAGGTCATCCTTGTGATACATATTACTACTTGGGTTAAATTTCTATCTTTTCATTGCTTTGACTGCTTCCTGTAATGTTTGGAATATTTTATTTAATTTTTCTCAGGGTAAGACAAAATCGCCATCATTCTTCCTTAACTGGCTTCTTATTTAAGGGTGCTTTCTTTAATTTCTCCATAGTTGTAGATTTTTCTTCTGCTTGTATATATTTCCAGCCCCAATTTACTTACAGCCATCAGAGATCATGCCTCATATGATTTCAATCATTTTAAGACTTGTTTGTAGCTAGACTTAAGGTCTGAAGTGGACCTTAAGTTTGCTTGAGAAGTCCCTGTTTGCTTGAGAAGAATATGTATCCTGTTATTGAGTAAAATGATCTATTTGAATCGATTATAAGTATCAGATTTGTGGTAGAGTTCAACTTCCTTGTAAAGTTCCTCCTAAAGGTCCTCTGTTCTACTGCTCTGACAACTGTTGATGTCTCTGTTATTGTACTGGTGTTTCTTTCTCTCTGGACATATCTTCACAACATATTTTGTGTACTGGTGTTCTCAAATGAGGTGTATAATGTTTATGGGATGAACATATCATAGGTAAATTAATTTTTTTATCAATGATGTCCATTTGCAAATTATATAAGGTTTGAATTAGAGACTGATTTAACTTTTAGTGGGACTATTCACATCTCTTTTTGTCACCTCACATACTGTGTGTAGTTTTCCATCCTCTGACATTCAAATTATTTGTTTCTCAAATTTAAAGTGAGTTTTACCAGACAACAGAGAGTTGGAGCAAATTCCAAACTGCTCTACCAATCTATAATTTTTAAAAGAGTTATTACTTTTATTCTTATTTATTTGAAAGAGAGAGAGAGAGAGCACCCATGTACTGGTGTGTGCCACACATGCATGAGTGTACTCAGAGACCAGAAGAGGGTGCCAGATTAACCGAAGCTGTAGTTACAGGCTATTTTGATCTGCCTAGCATGGGTTCTTGGAACTGACTTCTGGTCCTCTGGGAGAAAAGCAAATATTGTTAGCTACCTAGCCATTCCTTCATCCCCCAAGCTCTTATTTTTTATTTTTGATTGAACATCTTAACCTATTTACATTAAAAGCACATGTTGATAAAGAAAGACTTGTCCATTTTTTTCTATTTTCTAGGTGTGTAATAATTCTTGTGTCTATGATTACTTATATAACAGCCTTCTTTTGTGTTTGGTGGGTTTCCATAGTGATACTCCCTGTAGCAATGACAAAGGTAGTATCTAAAGGGTATTCCTAGGAGCATGGGAGGTATGCCCAGTTAATGTGAAGACCCATGGGACAGAATATATGTAAACCCTGCTCATTTATTTATCTATGTCACACACCACACACTTATACACTGAAAGAATAATACATAGGCTTATAATTGATTTGTCTGCAATTGTGTAGACAATGAAGATTATAATTACAAGCCACATTTTACTAATTGTTTTTATACTTTCCCATACACTTATTTTTATAGGAAAGCTTTAGTGATTCATAAAGTTTCACATTACTACATTATATGTTTATATTCAACTCGAAGAATTTACCTGTAAGGCAAACTAGTTTTGACGAATTCTATTAGCTTAGATTCATCTGGAAATGTACTTTCTCATACTGAAGACAATCTTGAAGCACAAATACTTACAACTTGATGTTTATTTTTCATTTTGTCCTTTGAATATATCATCTTTCTTATTTCCTGACTCATTTCCGTCTGATGAGAAATTATCTGATAATCGTTTTGACACCCCTTTGTGCACGTCAAGTCTCTTCTCTGGCTGCTTTGAAGAGTGCAGGCTCGTCCACAGCTATGAATACTTTGGCAATGCACATCCTCGCGTAAACAATTTGGACCACTGCAAGCTCATTTGATCTGTAGACTTGTGTGTCTTTTCACATTTGTAAAGTTCTACAATTATTACCTTGCTTCTTCTTTCTCATTTTAAAAATATCCATTTATTTTATTATGTGTACAAGTGTTTGCCTCCATGTATGTATGTGTGTAGTTGTATGCCTGGTGCCCACAGAAGCTAAAAGAGTGTACTGGATCCTCTAGGACTGGCACTTCAGGAGGTTCTGAGCTACCATGTGGGTGCTGGGAACTGAAGCCAGGTCCTTTGCATGTACAAGTGTTCTTAACCTCGGAGCAATCTCTTCAGCTCCCATTTGTCTTCTTGAACTCTCATAATGTGATCTGTTGTTTGATTGGCGATGTCCTGAAATTTTTCTGTTATATTTACTTTTGTATCATCAAGTGTCAGAGACTGGATCTTGCCCAAGGGATGGGTCTTAATTTGGAGTACTCATTAGTTCTTATTTCCTGTTATTTAGTCTTCTAAATCTTAAAGATGTTGGATACAATAATTCTACAATTCTTTCATTGTTTAGTGCAGGGAAAATTTCCCTGTGTTTGTTATAGTGTTCCACCTCTGGAGTTTCAAGTAGTTCTTGTATAATTTGTGATTTATGTGTGGTGGATGTTTTTTTCATATTTGAATATTTGGCATGTTTCAATATTTTTAGGTTCTTTATGTGTGCTTTTCTTCATCTATTTACCAAATAGGATTGTTATTTTATAATCTAGTCTAATAAGTATGTATCAGGGCTCTTTCAGGGGTAGTTGATAGCAATTAATTTTACTATGTTAAATATAACTGCATTTACACACACACATACACACACACACACACACACACACACACACACACACTAGTTTTTGTCTTTTTTTTTTTTTTTTTTTTTTTTTTTTTTTTTTTTTTTTTTTTTTTTTTTTTTTTTTTAGTTTTGACTTAGGCCCTTCATTAGGCCTTCCCAGCTGATCCTTCCCAAGCTCTGGGATTATGGGTGTGCTCCACTGTGAGGCCTTGTATATTGATTTATCCAGGTGTATGTATATGATAGTCATCTATTGGAACTATTTGCTCAGATTGAGTTGAGATGGTATGACATCAGAGTTGTCTACAATTTTGTCAAAATCTACTTCCTCTTCACATCCAAGCTGTTGCTCTTATTTGGAATTTCCATTTGTAATAGTATTCCTCTGGTTATTTTATTGGGATGTTGTAAAGCCACCTTAAAGGTTGTTGTGCTATGTTTGGTATTTTAGAACATTACCTCCCCCATGTGCCGTCAGCAGCCTCTCCCAGGCTGGTGCAGGTCCAGTGCCTGGAGGCTAGGAGCCCAGGCCTTGAGCAGCTCTTACTTCTCAGTTGTTCTAGATACCCAGGTGAGCTATGCACACATAAGCTTTGTCTTTTCTTCGTTTTAGAATTATATCATGGGTACCAGATATAAGGCATCCCATGTCAGAATAGCAATTTAGTTACTTTTCATTGCATTAAATAAGAAAAGAGAGAAACTCTGGCCCTGTTACCTGCAGTTACCTACATGGGGCATACCCATAATCCTTCAGTCTCTCATAGAAAACCTTTCTAAATGAAATTCTTATATGAAAGAGTTTATTTATGTTCTTGTGGGAGATGCTGATCTACACATTTTCTTTATCATTTAATGAGTGCGAAGATCTTCTAGAACATTTATTTTGTTCCATGGATGTTATATAGAGTTCACTGCTTATTTTTAACCAAAATAACCTCCGATTTACTTCTTTTTGTTTTTGCAAGTTTCGGTCTTTACTATGAACAATTCAGGGGATTTCCCATGGGAAAAAACCTTTTTGTTACATGGATGAATTAATTATATCTCATAAAATGCATATAAGATTGGTATATGCTCCGGACACACTTCAGTAATCCTGAAATAGAAGAATCAGAAAATATTCACTTTGTGAAATTTCATTCAGTCTGAATGCATAAATATAAGTCACTTAAAATGTATCAGAGATAGTCATTATTTATAGCTATATTTTTCTCTTGTACAGATATGTCTTAGCAAAATATATAAAATATAAGATTTTGTATTTCTAAGATATGATTAAATTTATTGGCCCCATTCTACCTGAAAATGCCTAGAAATAACTACAGACAAAAGAATCTTTCAAGGAAGTTTCTAACTTTTTATAAATTTTCTCAGTAAAAGCAGCTGCACTGTTTGCTTATATTTGCATGTCTTTTCTACGAATTCAATTGACTGAGACTATTTGTAAGTTTATTTCAATGTTTTTCTAGGTAGTGTCTTGTGATATCATATAATATTACATGTTTATTTTAACCATGTGTGTGTTTTACATATAGAGAAATAACTTTGAACATCAAATTTAAGTTTCAGTATACTACACTGAGTACTTATTATTCAGCAAGGAGAGGAGTATGGTATTTGGTGGCCATTAACATTGTCATAAGGCACAGATTAAAGGAAGATGGAGTAGTCAACTGAGTCAGGAATAAGGCCATTTGGATTACATTATAAAACTGTCTCAAAAAAAATTAATGCTAGAGAGCCATGGATGTCCTGGAAAATGTGATCTAAATATTCAGGGCTATAGTTCATAAAACTCAAAACTCTCTTCACTTTCTTATTCCATTTCAGGCTGACTCAATGGCAGAAAACATAGTTAATTTTATTTATCTAAACTCTGTCTTACAAATATAAGTGGAATCACTTGGTTAATACCCAGGCCTGACAACCTCCTAAGTGACAGTGGAGAAGGAAACAGTTGTTACAATGTGTTGTTTGTGAGTAGAACACAATGTCCTCAAGCTGGACTCCTCTTTCCTGCTCTTGTTCCCAGTATGAATTTCTGGAACAGTAGTGAGTTCGTTCTGGAAGTTGTGTTGCCAGAGTTCAGTCATCAGTCACTAAAATTTATTTATTATTGTTAACTGAAAAACACAATTTTTATCCATTCTTAGAGCAGGGAGAGATTGGCCTGGAACTGACCATTGTGTTAGATTATTATGCTTTGTTCCAGAAGTAGGGCCATGGCAGAAATCAGCCAACAAATTCACCCTTCTTTTGTGATTACACTTCTCTTCTACTCTTGTGCTTTTGTCCTTTTGTGTATATCATAATCACAAATAACTTTTATCAGGCTCAGGCTAACTAACATGTACACTTACAAATGATTTACAGTTAGAGATGTATTCAGTTCAGCGTGGATAGTATTTCATGTCACAGTTATAGACACAGAGCATCGCTCGGGGATTCTAGCTCTTTCTTTCCCATTGAGTTCTTCCTTACCTCTGTCCCTACAACCACCACCTCTGCCAAGGACTTAGACAGACTATAAGGTTTTAATGCATAGAACTAGCTTGGAGTCTGAGCTATCATCCTTATGTTTCTGGTTGTGCAAAGAGCATATCCCTTGATGGCCTTGAAGATGGTCTGGTGGAATTGTTCTGAATCAGGTTAACTTTTAAGCATATGCATCTTTTCCTGAGTTCCAAGCAGGATTTTGCCATTACCAACCAATGTTCCAGAGAGATTTTATTCTTGTTTCTTAGGATAAAAAGGTTTTACACCAATGGTTTTTTGTTTGTTGTTTTGTTTTCATTGTAGTGGGAACTTCAGATTGAGCGCAATAACTATGATGCCCAATAGATGGATCTAAATATTCAGAGTCCCAAAATAGTTTCCCTTCCAAAGAGCTCTTTTATAAACTGTAGCTTTCTAGCTTTGAATCTAACACTTACAATAGCCTTTGCATTCTTCTGGGAAAGATGAGTTGGTCAGGTTCTTCTAGTTAAGCAATATATGAAACCCACCTGGGAATCCTGGGAAAGTCTGGCCAACACTTCTTTCTGCTCCATTTTCTCTCCTCCCCCGAGCCCCCCCCCCCCATGAACTTCTTTGAAAACCACAGAGCTTAGGATCATTGTGTTTTCCCACCTATAAGGAAATACACAAGAATAATTCAAATGCTCGCCCACAAGAAGTTTAAATCTATGAAGAATTCCGTTGAACCGTCTCATAAAAGCTCATCATTGCGTCACAAAAACTGAAGCCAATAGTCTTAGTCCCCCCACCCTTATTGTAATGCTGTAGAATACAAATTGTGAAAGGAAATTAGTCAGTAGCAAGTGTCTGATGGTGAATGTCTCCTGTCCATTTATACGCATGTGTTCAAAGCAGTAACTTTTGTAAACTCCATCCCTTAGTAGTCTCCATCCTTCCCTGGTCTAGCTGTACACACAGACAGCTCTTGAGCCCTGTCTTGCCCAAGAGAACACCACACAGTTATTGCAATGGTTTCTTGTCTACATTGCTCTCCATAATTTTAAAGGAAATTTGGAAGTCAGAAATACAGCCTGACTTTAAACTTCTGTCCACCAAGGCTTTTAGTCCTGTTAAGGCTTCCAGAAAGGTTTCTTGAGAATCATTAACTTTTTCAGAGACAAGGCTTTACCTTCTGTCATTAATGAGCTGCGTAACAGTTTAATTATCAAGGCCCTGTCTTTTAAATATCAGATTCCCCTCTCTGAACTGTCCTGCTCTCTCCTCAGAGCCTCATCTGTCACTGTAAATGCCATTACTGTATTCTTCCGTCAGATTCAGGGACAGGCTCACTCTTATCCCAAGCCTTATCTCTGTTTCCGTCCCCCTATTGGACCACAAAGATCCCTTTTGCAGAGCTTACAGCTGTATCCGCTTTCCACACGTGGCACATGATTGCGGCGGTAAAGGTATTTTCTGTTTCAATCTTGCATTTTCCCAAGGGGGAACAAAGGGGACAGGCTTTCTGGAGTTGGTTTCACTGAGAAAATTGTTTAGAATTGCCTCATTCCTCAGCAGATTAACGGATGCATACAATCCCAGCTTAAGTGCTATTGTACAGCACAATTTCTTCATTATACTTTGTCCTTTCCATTTAGAAAACCCCTCACCAATTAAAGTAATACAGCCTTCCAATACCTGCTCCCAATTAAACCTGAGCTGTACTGACTGCCCCGATGCAGCTGGTCACAGGTTCTTACCACGTACCCGCATTCATTAGGCCTGTTCATTATCAGGGGATAGCGGCAGGAATTCAAGGCACTGCCTTCCTTTTTAGGACAACACCAAAATTATCAGCTTTCCACCCAAGGTCCCAATAAGGACAGGATTAAGTGTAAGGGGAAGGGATTCAGACAGTAGCAAACTGCCATTGTCCCTGGCCTCTCAGGTTCCCTCTATCTAAATGCATCAAAAGGATACAGAGCAGGTACAAAAGAATTCCCCTCTTAATTAAAGGATTACTTTCTCCCTCAGGGTATACCCCAGCTTTATGGCTGGCCCTCCTTCCTCAAGCTCTTTCTCCTAGAGCGAAGGAAGAAGGGAGCCAGGAGGGATGAAAGTGACCAGGAAGTCTACTCCCTGAAAGTTGTGTCACTTAAGTTTGGGCTTTCCAGCTTCAGACTAGGCTCCACTTTGGGGGCGGGGGCTGTTATTTTTCTATCCACAGGCTTTAAAAGTCTCCAAAAAAGGAGTGAGGTGTGGGTAGGCAGACCATCAACTGTCACTTAAGTACTAATGAGGCATAGTGACATCCATGGGTGTTCTCAGATAAACTTCTGCTTGCCTATGACAACACACAAGTGCAGTACACCACCATATTCTTGTACTTTCATAGTGAAGAAAAAACATAGTGGTCATTCCTAGGGAACGTCTCAGATTTCCTCTCACAGTTCTTGATCAGAGAAGGAAGAGGGGGGAAAGCAAAAGCAGGTGGGGAGAGGCATGCCACACACTAGAAAAGAGAAGCATCTTCAAAAGTACTCCGGAGAAAATTAAGGAGAGAAAGAAGCACAGTTAGCCTGCCAGTATAGCCTCCATGAGACAATAAGCAACATAGAAACTCTATAGGTCCCTCAAGCAGGGCTCCCAGAATCCAAAGACAGACTCTGAAAACTCCCTCAGTCTCTAGGCATTCTTGGGGCAGCAGAGCATCCTGGACATCTCCTAGATCATTTGTCTAGAATCTAAATAGCCTCTGCCTGTGCCTGCTAGGGAATACTAAAATGTTCTCTCCAAATGCTGGGATGGCATCTTCTAGCATTCTTGAACCATCACTTACCTTCGGGCACTGAAATTTTAAAAAGGGACCACCACCCCCTACGACTTTGTGTCTAGAAACACTGACTGTGGAGAAGCCACAGATTTCTCTGAACAGAAGAGAGATGAACTGCTGAGTGCTGGGTGCTGGGTGCTGGGTGAAGGGTGCTGGGTGCTGGGTGCAGGGTGCTGGGTGCTAGGTGCAAACTGGCTCTAAGAAACTTTACTGGATCCTTATTATATACATATGAATCTTATCAATGAACAGCACCATATGCATATACAAGGCTTTTTCTTCCTGGGGGGGGTGTATATTAGTGTTTTCCTCTCAATTAACTTCTAGGCAATTTTCCCAGCTAAATGCATAACATCATTGGCAAGATGCCAAACAAAACCTTAAGACCCAACACTAAATTCTGCACTTATACAGGCGGCATAGACTTTCATGCGGTGAACTGGAAGCATGCCAAACACTTCCACTGTAAACCCAACAGTGGGAAAGATATATATATATATATATATATATATATATATATATATATATATATATTATCAAGAAATTCTACTTTAGATTTCCAAGACCACTTGAAAATGGTACTATTTTAATGTGGCTTTTAGACAAAATAAAAGAAAGATTTAACCTGCTATTAAATTAACCCAATTAGCTATTTATTCCATGTAACCTTACACTTTGGAGGCTGTTAAATAAAAAAAAAAAAAAACTGGCAGTGGATGGATTTTTTTGTGAATTATGGAAATTATGAAATGCATTCTAGACAATAAATTCTTATGTCTTTTCCCAACATATTTTACTCTGACAAGATTATCAGAATACTGACTTTAAAAAAAATCTGATTTTCTTTTGTATATAAAGTGGAATTACCCCAGATGCAGTTAAGGCCCTAGGCAGAAGTGGTTGGGGAATTAAGCAGTAAAGTAAAGCTGATGAAATAGACTTTACACACCAACCATCCCTCTGAGGCCTTGTCTTCAACTTCTGCACTCTCTGCTGTATTTGCCATAGAACACTCATTCTCAAACGTGGGACTTTTCAAAGTCCTGACTGTAGTGGATGGGTAGCTTTGGGTCGCAGTCAACTTGTTGATGTTAACTATAGAGCAAAGCTCTGGGGGCTTGAGTTCATATCTACTGGGATCTTCAAGAAGACCTAAAAGAGTGCTTTCAGGAACTTGTATAGAGTTTTATAAATCCACCTCAGCACAAGTAGAAGATTTTGGAAAGTAACACTTTGACAATGTGAGAGGCTGTGAACCAGAAACATGGAGGTTAAGTTTCCTTGGAAATACTTAGGGATTGCACATTAAGGGACTGAAGATTGCATGGCCAAACTCATTTTACCCAACTGGAAAGAAAATCGTTAGACAAACTAAAGTTGTCTGTCAAGCTAATAGGACTCATGATTCTCCTCCATATTAGCCAGTATTTTCACCATTTAAGAAAATGTTTGGTAAGATTTCCAATACATCTCGAGGTTTCAGAAAACAGGATCAATATAAAAGAATTTTATAACTCCCCAAAGCAAGTCATGAAACAGACTTGCCACACTGGCATTTGTCTACATGAATTTAATAGTTGGGTTTCGGGGAGGATCAGTCATGTTCTTGGCAAGGTGAACCCTGTTTACAGGACAAGGCAGGACCTTTCTGAATCAGGATCAATGGAAGGATAACAATTCTACTTAAATACGTATTCTATGGCACCAGACTCATCAGACAGACAATAGGCAGATATAACACGGCTTCTATCTGAAGACCCAGAAGGATGACTTCCCAGAACATCTCAGTGAAAATGAAGACACTGATTGAAGAAAAAAAAAGTTAATATGCGCTTTTGATTTCCAACACATTCAAGAATAGAACCTATGTTACCTTTAGTCTGTGAGTTGCAACAGCAACTCAAGCCTCTGAAAATAATGAGAAATAAGAAATAAGTAAAACAATGAATTTATGAATTCTGAGACAAATGAATAGACCTGAAGGGTATCATCCTGATTGAGGTAATCCAATCACAAAAGAACACACTTGATATGCACTCACTGTTAAGTGGATATTAGCCCAGAAGCTCAGAATATCCAAGATACAATTCACAAAACACATGAAACTCAAGAAGAAGAAAGACCAAAGTGTGGGGACTTCGATCCTTCTTAGAAGGGGGAATAAAATAGCCATGGAAGGAGTTACAGAGACAAAGTGTGGAGCAGAGACTGAAGGAATGACCATCCAGAGACTGCCCCACCTGAGGATACATCCCATAAACAACCTCCAAAACCAGACACTATTTTGAATGCCAACAAGAGCTTGCTGACAGGAGCCTGATGTAGCTGTCTTCTGAGAGGCTCTGCCAGTGCCTGACAAATATAGAAGTGGATGCTCACAGCCATCCATTGGATAAAGCACAGGGCCGCCAATGAAGAAGCTAGAGAAAGTCCCCAGGGAAATGGAGGGTTTTGCACCCCCATAGGAGAAACAAAAATATGAACTAACCAGTACCTCCAGAGCTCCCTGGGACTAAATCACCAACCAAACAAAACACATGGTGGACTTGTGACTCTAGCTGCATATCTAGCAGAATATGGCCTAGTTGGTCATCAATGGGAGGAGAGGTCCTTGGTTCTGTGAAGGTTCTATGCCCTAGTATAGGAGAATGCCAGGACCAGAAAGTGGTAGTGGGTTGGTTGGTGAGCAGGGGGAGGCGATGGGGGTTTTCAGAGGGGAAACTAGGAAAGGGGGTAACATTTGAAATGTAAACAAAGAAAATATCAAATAAAAACAAACAAACAACAACAAAAGAAATAAATGTACACATAAAGCTGCTGCTTAGAAAAAAAAAGAAAGAAGTAACATACCCTATCATCATCTCCACTTGCCCGACTCTGGATCCATCAGCTTTGCCTCCATTATGTCTGGACAAAGGCCAATAAGAATTCCTGTATTTGAGCAATCGTTATAAAAACTGCATGGTACTGGTACAGCAACAGACAGGTAGATCAATGGAATAGGGTCGAAGACCCAGAAATGAATCCACACACCTATGGTAACCTGATCTTTGACAAGGGAGCTAAAACTATCCAGTGGAGAAAGGACAGCATTTTCAACAAATGGTGCTGGCACAACTGGCGGTTATCATGTAGAAGACTGGGAATTGACCCATTCTTATCTCCTTGTACGAAGGTCAAGTCTAAGTGGTTGAAAGATCTCCACATAAAACCAGAGACACTGAAACTTATAGAGGAGAA
>CACVCL010033011.1:0-11300 GCA_902729485.2 Mus minutoides | reverse complement strand
GGGCCACAATGTTTCTTGGGATCTCCTGGGATCAGTGTCAACTCAGAACCAGTATCCAATAAACCCCGGAAAGTCTGATTATTTCCTTTTCCCCAGTGTACAGTTACCCTTGTAAAAGGCCGTAGGTCCCTCTGGGGAAGAACTGGAGAAAGGGTAACAGCAAAACTTTTAGGTGTCTTATCAGGATCCTTCCCCAGGGAACCTGGCCACCCCTTCATTCAAGGGGTTCCGGATCTGCAAACTGGCTCAAATCTGGAAATTGATTCACTGGCCAAGATTGCTGTTTACCATGATCTAATGTAGCCTTTCTCTCATTTGTTTGAGAATTTTTCTGCTTATACAGATCAAACAGATATGCAGTAGGCTTCCTATGTATTTCATTCCTGGAAACACCATGATTAGCCAATACCAAAGGTCCAAGCAAGTCATGCCATTATAAATTTCACTTCTCCTGTGCTGACCATTACTGGGTATGTTATTATAAACATTGTTTTGTCTACGCTGTCCATTATAATAACTAGGAACACCTTGTTTCTGGCGATTCAATGATGCCACCTGGCCCTTGTTACCTCGGAATCCAATTAAACCCATTGAATTTAATTCATCTAATTGAGCAGCAGCATCTACAATGCTAATGTCTGGCACAAGGAAAAGGGAAAGAACAAAACCCTTCAAATGTGCTGGTGCCCCTCTCACCAGTTTGCATTTTATAGAGCTGGTAAAGGGCATATCTTCTGGACGTTCCCATTGTGGAAGATTAGGTTTTACACAATATATCCACTCTAGCATTGCAATTTCCCTAAGTCTTAAAATCCCTTTGTCAACACTAAGCCATGGAGTATCAGGCATCTCCAAGTCATTTCCAGTAGGCCATCTTTTGATAAACACTTCAGCCAACCATTCAAACAAACATTTGACACCTTTTTTAACTGTGCAAGCTTCCCTATTAAACCTAGAATCTCCACTCAGAGGGCCCATGTCAAGAAACTCAGCCTGCTCTAGTTTTATGTTCCTTCCACCCTTATCCCACACCCTAAAAATCCATTCCCACACGTATTCTCCAGGTTTCTGCTCGAATGAATTAGCAAACTCATTAAGCTCCTTAGTAGTTTAGCGAATTTCTTCATGGACTACACTTTCTACCTCCCCTTTAGGAGCCTGCTTTGCTTTGAGTCTGGTTACAGGTCTAGAAGAAACTATTGGTGGATCTTGAGAAACATCCTCATGTGGGGAAGGCATTATTTCAAAGGGTGGGTCTGAGGGTACTACTTCCTCAGATGGGGCAAACTCTTGAGAATCTGAAGATTCAAATTTCTCAGTTTCAAGTCTTCCCACACATCCCCATCCCAAGTTATAGGATCCCATTCTTTACCAATTAATGCCCTTACTTTAACTGTCGACACATTCTGAGGCTGAGACTTGAATTTTCTCTGTAGTTCAGCCAACCTTACAATGAGGGTTTCAGTTTGATTTTCTGCAACTTGAGCTCTATAGCTGCAGGAGAGAAGATTCTCTAAAAGGACACACTTAGCAACATTTAGATCATTTACTTGTGTCTGGAGCCTTTCGATTTTATCACACAACTCCTTCCTTTCATTCATCATTTTTTCCCCAAATACTAAGAGCATCCAGCCAGTAAAATTATTTTCTGATTTTTCCCCATCTTGTAGAAAGCTTTGTACACTGAATCACCTAATTCATCAAGAAGATCAAGGGCATTAACTTCTTTAAGTTTGAAATATAGTTTCAACCATGGGTCTTCAAAATTCTCTGAGCTCTCAGAAGAGAGAGAATCTGGAGAGGTTTCAGTAGTTGAAAGTGGTATTGGATCAACAAGCCAACTCCAGTATTTTAAAAGATTCATCCTTATATTTCTGCTCCTCTAGAACCACTACTGGTGCCAACTTCTGTATTAGTTAGGGTTCTCTAGAGTCACAGAACTTACTGAGTAAAGGAATTTATTGATGACTTACAGTCAGCAGTTCAATTCCCAACAGTGGTTCAGTAGTAGCTGTGAATGGAAGTCCAAGGATCTAGCAGTTACTCAGTCCCACGCGGCAAACAGGCAAAGGAGCAAGAGCTAATCTCCCTTCTTCCAGTGTCCTTATATGATCTCCAGCAGAAGGTGTAGCCCAGATTAAAGATGTGTGTCATCACACCCTTAACAGGTTAAAGGTGTGTGCCATCACACCTTTAATCCCAGATGATCTTGAGCTCCGAGATCTCTCTGTCTTAATCTCACACCTTTAATCCCAGATGATTTTGAGCTCGGAGATTTCTGTCTTAATCTCACACCTTTAATCCCAGATGATCTTGATCTTGGAGATCTCTCCGTCTTAATCTTCTGGAATCCATAGCCACTATGCTATCAAGATCTCCATACCAAGATCCAGATCAGAAACTTCTATCTCCAAGCCTCCAGGTTAGGGTCACTGGTGAGCCTTCCAATTCTGGATTGTAGTTCATTCCAAATATAGTCAAGTTGACAACCAGAAATAGCCACTACAAAGTTGCTACATTTTTCTGTGACCTTGACAAGTTTGAAGATTCCCAGGCACATATTTTGCAGAATGTCAATAAACTGAGATTTTTCTCATGATACCGGAGTTAGATGTCTCACGGAGAAATACCACAAAGGTCCAGAGGGTTTGCCAGCATATCATGCCGAGGGTCTGTCCTTTCATTGTGGCATAGCAATGTGTGTGTGTGTGTGTGTGTGTGTGTGTGTGTGTGTGTGTGCAATGCTTGGCACAGCACACATGTGACCATCAGAGGACAATTTCCTCTGTCTACCAACTATGTCCCAGAGATTAAACTCAGGTCATCAGGCTTGGGGGAAAGTTCCTTTATCCATGGAGCCATTTCTTGGGTTCACACTCCACTTACTTTTTTTTTTTTTTTAATGTTTTTCTTGCCTGTATGTCTGTGTGATTGTGTCAGATAGATGCCCCAGAACTGGAATTACAGACAGTGGTGAGCTGCCATGTGGATCCTGGGAACTGAATCTAGATCCTCTAGAAAAGCAGCCCGTGCTCTTAACTGCTGAGCCATCTCTCCAGCCCACACTCACATTCTTTTTGTTTTGTTTTGGTTTTGGTTTTGGTTTTGGTTTTGGTTTTGGTTTTGGTTTTGGTTTTGGTTTTTCGAGACAGGTTTTCTCTGTATAGCCCTGCCTGTCTTGGAACTCACTCTGTAGACCAGGCTGGCCTTGAACTCAGAAATCCACATGCCTCTGCCTCCCAAGTGTTGGGATTAAAGGCGTGCACCACCACCACCTGGCTCACACTCACATTCTTAAAGCAGTTCACATGAAATAATTTTGTAAAGCTTTTTTATGTCTGGAAGACTTACGTGTTACTCTGACCTATTTATTTGCTCACTGCTTTGTTTCCATCAGTGTGTATTTGTGTACTTATTACATGTGTTGGGTCACAACATGATGCTGCCATTCTTTGGCACCCATTCATTAGACCTATGCATCCCTCTTGACATATTCCCAACATTGGTTTGCCTAGGTCTGATTTTCACCCTTGCTTGGTCCAGGGAGTGGCACTATTAGGGCTGTGGCCTTGTTGGAGGAAGTGTGTCACTGTAGGGGTGGCCAGTGAGACCCTCCTCCTAACACTGTGGGAGCCAATCTGCTCCTGGCTTTGTTTGGAGGAAGAGGTAGAACTTTCTGCTCTTTCTCCAGCACCGTGCCTACCTGCACACTGCCTTAGTGCTATGATAATGGACTACACCCTCTGAAACGTGTTAACCAGCCCCAATTAAATGTTGTCCCTTATAAGAGTTGTCCTGAGCCGGGCGTGGTAGCGCACGCTTTAATCCCAGCACTAGGGAGGCAGAGGCAGGCAAATTTCTGAGTTTGAGGCCAGCATGGTCTACAAAGTGAGTTCCAGGACAGCCAGGGCTACACAGAGAAACCCTGTCTCGAAAAACAAAAAACAAAAAACAAACAAAAATAAAGTTGTCCTGGTCATATTATCTTTTCACAGCAATGGAAACCCTAACTAATACAACCCTTTTTTTCTAAACATTGGCATTCCAAAGTGCTCAAGTCTGTCTTGTAGAGTGTATGATTTAATCAAGATGTGCTGGTAAGTGTCTGTGTTGATAATGTGGTGGCTTTGGCGTTTCTGTAAGAATGGTCCTCATAGGATCATTTATTTGAATGCTTAGTCATCAGGGAGTAGCACTACTTGAGAAAGATTAGGAGATGTGGCCTTGTTGGAATAGGCATTGCCTTGTTAGAAGTGTGTCACTGGAGGTAAGCTTTAAGGTTTCAAAAGCCCACCACAGGCCCACTGTCTCTCTTCCTGATGCCTGGGACTCTGGATGTAGAGTGTTCAGCAACTTCTTCAGCATCATGTCTGCCAATGAGGAACCATGCTCTCTGTGATGAAAATGGAGTAAACACCTGAAACTGTAAGGAAGCCCCCAACTAAATGCTGTCTTTTACAAGAGTTGCCCTTGTCGTGGTGTGTCTTCACAGAAACAGAACAGTGACCAAGGAAGAAGTGGGTACCAGGGAGTGGAGTTGTGCTGTGACAGGCATGACAAAGCTGTTTGTTGGAAAAGGTAGACTTTGGGACTGCACTTTGGACTAGAGAAGCATTTGAATGTTTTAAGCTGGGCTTAAGAAGCCACAATTGTTAGGAATGTAAAAGGCAGGGGTATTGAGACCAATGTAGGTTATGATAGCCTTGCTCAAGATATTTTAGAGGAGACAAATACTAGTAAGTGGCCAAGAGACCACTCTTGTGCTGTTTGGTGAAGGTGTGGATGCCTCTTGTCCCTTTCTGAAAATTCTGCCTGCGGCTAAATGGAGGAGTTTTAAATTAATAGTGTTGGCAGAGGAGTTTTAGAGACAGCCTAGTATTAACTCCTGTCATGTGGTTATTAGTGGTAACTTTTATGCAGATCTATAATGAAAAAGAGCATGCTGAGCAAGGAAACATACAAAATGTATAGTTTGAGGAGGGAAGGAACACCAGGAAGTATAATTGAGCTTAAATCCATTGTTCAAGGAGACAAAAAATTTAAAGCAATGCATGATAGTAAGTGGAATAATGGTGACTTTAGGCTAAGACCCCACCCAGCTAAGCTTCCAACTTAGAAAAGGAATCAAAGAATTGAGTGAAAGAGAAACCATCAACAACAGAAAGGTGATACAGCTATGGTTCAATTTAGAAGCCATGTTCTAGCCCTACCAAGAAGGGGAGCTTGGCAGCTTGGGTGTGTAGTTCTTGATTTAGGATCAAGGATATAAGAAATGGATTTTAGAATCTCAGTCCATAGTTAATGAAAGCTGCTGAGGCCAGACATGTGTCAAGGATATCACTGCATGGGGGCCTAGAGAGTCACTTGCATGAAGCTGTGAAGGTGAGGCCTGGATTGTTGTTAGAGACCCCAAGATGTTGGAGATGCCAGGGGTATTGGGCCAAGGACAGCTGTTGCATACAGGAAGTGGAACCAGCCCATGACAGAAGTGTGTTTCACTCAACACTTAAAAACCTAGGTTTCTGTATTTCAGGATCTCCATGATCTTCATTCACATAAGATTCTTATAGTATAAGAATGTTTTCAGTATGTTAGATCCTTTGTTATAGCTTAAATTTCTTTATAGACTGGAGCAAGCTGTCTACCACTGAACTGTACTCCCGTTCTGTGACCTTAATAGTTCATAACATTTTCGCTGGGAGGAGGATATGTGGTTAAATGAAACAAACATAAATAATGAAAGTATGTTGAATGTATAAGCATAAACAATGTCTTAACTAAAAGAACTAATTTAATACAGCATTGAACACATGAAAGTACTCCCAAATACCATTGACTATGAAAATAATAAAAAAGAAACCTTATTCTATTTTTATTTTTTTCAGAATTCCTTGGTACTAACCAAGCAGATGAATACCATGGGGCAGCGTCCTTTCATATTCACAGTTGAGAAGAGGCTCACATACCACCCAGGTCCCTTAACTTCAGAAGGGTATTTAATTTTTAAATTCATTTTGAATTTTAAAAACAGAAGCTTCAAAAGAGATTTGAAAACATTAGTAGACTTTTATGAAATACACCTAGGATGTTATTTCCAAGGAAAGAATTCTTTTTATGATATAGAAAAAAAATTTTTTTTCTGTGATAATTCCAAATGATGGATCAACTCAGAAAACAACAATCACATTCTTGGATGATTGTTTCACTATATGGTTAAAAGCATAACCCTCAATCTAAAGCCTGATTGGGGGTGACCATATCCCTAAAGGATCCCTACCTCAGCTGTGAATGTGGGCAGCTGTGGTTTGAAGGATGTAGTGGTCACAGCCTCCACCAGTTCGGTTAGCACACCCATGCTCCTACCCATAAATTAGAACCTGAAAGGTAACGTGTCAACTAAGGAAGGTAGGATACAGTCACTGTACTCAACTAGGGAACAGGCATGTTCTGAAAGAGGTGGTAACATGTTAACTATGGAAGGTAGGATACAGTCACTGTCTTCAACAAGGGAACAGACATGTTCTGAAAGAGGTTCTACTGTGCAACATAGCAATGCCTGGTGCTGGCTGCAGAAGAGGGGAAAAACTAGTGCCTGAAAGTGGAATTAGTGGTACGGCCTTATAAGTATGGCTGGATGGGTTATGTTTACAAGAACCTTCAAACTGGGACCTAAGAGAACAGACAAATTTTGAGAGATGCAGAAAACTGTCATGAATAGGAAGAATAAGAAGTACCACTAAAGGCCTTCTCTGATGTAGTGAAAGGATCCCCAAAGGGGAGACCCTCACTCAAGTCTCGGGATAACAGCGGACCCCCAAGAACTCACAGGAGACCAGGCTTGGTGTAAATCACACAAGGCTTTATTCAGGGAAAGCCAGAGCTCTGGGGATGACTCATATTCCATGCAAAGGTAGAGGAGTCGACCCCAAGAGGAAAAGGGACCCAGTATTTATGGGACCTCAAGGAGGAAAGGAGGACTAGGGAGTAGGGGATTTCCAGATCACATGTGTTTGAAAAAACAAGTTCTACTCTTAGGATGATTTTTTCAAGAAGTGGGTATGGGAGAGGTACAAGGAAGGAGTTATGCCCAGGTGCAGAAGTGATATGATTCTCTTGGCTACCAGCTAGAGCGTGGGGCAACTCTGGAATGGACCTACACAGAGTTGCTGGGGGAATCAAACCGCAAACACTTGGCAAATACATGGGTTCGAAGAACAGTCAGAACATGGGCAAACACACAGGTTCAAGGAACAGTCAGGCCATTGTACTCAGCTATCAGGCCATTGTGCTCAGCTATGTCCTAAATCAATAAAGCTAATTAAATTTTTACTTCTTGCTAATAATGAAATCTCCCTTCCCAGTTTCAGGGCTTTTGTGACCTGTTACATTCTTCTCAAGATCTTTCAGTAGCAGAAGAGTGGGAAGGTCATGAGAACATGTTCCTTTCCTGTTTTTCACAAGCTTTGTTGAAGATAGCTTACGTGCCACATAACCTCACCCTTTTAAGCTGTACTTTAAACTAATTCAATGTTTACATTGATACTTTGTGAATTTGGCATGTTCACAGTGGCCCATTGGTGCCATCACTGTTACACAAGCATGGCACACGGTTCAATGATTATAAAGTTGATAAGCATGTAGGTTTTTTTCTTCTTCAGCTCTGTTTAGAATAATGCTGTGGGGGGGGCATCTATATGCAGATTTTCAAGTGACAACAAGTTGTGTTTCTCCTCAGTATAAATCAAGGAGTAAGATTGGAGTCTCACAGTACCCTCCATATTGGATTTTTGAGGAATGGTTAGGTTGAATTAGTTGTAAAATCACTGGACCAGGGTCTGGTGAGATGACTCAGTGGTTAAGAGCACTGACTGATCTTCTGAAGGTCCTAAGTTCAAATCCCAGCAACCACATGGTGGTTCACAACCACCCATAGTAAGATCTGATGCCCTCTTCTGGTGTGTCTGAAGACAGCTACAGTGTGTTAGATATAATAATAATCTTTTAAAAAAATAAAAAATCACTGCACCAGTCAGATTTCCCTCAGTAGTAGATAAAGTTTCCTATTTCTCTACCACCATTGTATAACACCTGTCATGATTTGCCTTAGACATAGAAGCAGTCATTGGTGTAACTAACATATGTGCTTGCCACTGAAGAAAGCAATAGATGATGTTTGAAACTATATGTTAAGAAACAGGGTTATGCACTCTGGAAATCAGTCTGGCGGTTCCTCAGAAAATTGGACATAGTACTACCAGAGGATCCTGCAATACCTCTCCTGGGCATATATCCAGAAGATATTCCAACTGGTAGCAAGGACACATGCTCCACTATATTCATAGCAGCCTTATTTATAATAGCCAGAAGCTGGAAAGAACCCAAGTGTTCCAGAGGAATGGATACAGAAATTATGGTACATTTAAACAATGGAGTACTACACAACTATTAAAAACAATGAATTTATGAAATTCCTAGGCAAATGGATGGATCTGGAAGGTATCATCCTGACTGAGGTAACCCAATCACAAAAGAACTCACATAACATGTACTCACTGATAAGTGGATATTAGTGCAGAAACCTAGATTACCCAAGATACAAGTTGCTAAACACATGAAACTCAAGAAGAATGAAGATCAAAGTGTGGACACTTTGCCCCTTCTTAGAATTAGGAACAAAGCACACATTGAAGGAGTTATAGAGATCAAGTGTGGAGCTGAAACAAAGGGATGGACCAACCAGTGACTGCTGCAGCCTGGGATCCATCCCATAATCAGCCACCAAACGCAGACACTATTGCATACGCCAGCAAGATTTTCCTGAAGGGACCCTGATATAGCTATCTCATGTGAGGCTATGCCAGTGCCTGGCAAATATAGAAGGGTATGCTCACAGTCAGCTATTAGATGGAAAACAGGGCTCCCAAGGGAGGAGCTAGAGAAAGTACCTAAGGAGCTGAAGGGGTCTCCAACCCTTTAGGTGGAAGAACAATATGAACTAACTAGTACCCCCAGAGTTTGTGTCTCTAGCTGCATATGTAGCAGAAGATGGCCTAGTTGGCCATCATTAGGAAGAGAGGCCCCTTGGTCATGCCCCAGTACAGGGGAACGCCAGGGCCAAAATGTGGGAGTAGGTGGGTAGGGAAGCAGGGTGGGGGAATGGGGAAGGGTATAGGGGACTTTCGGGATAACATTTGAAATGTAAATGAAGAAAATATCTAATAAAAATTGGAAAAAAAAGAAACAGGGTTATGGAACTGTTCATTTGTGGTTAGAGACACACATTGCAGTAGAAAGAATATCAAAAGTCAATATTATGTTCCTCTGTCAGAGTGAACAATGAAAAATGGAGCCATAGCAGCTTGTGCTGATAAAAGCTTAAACTTTTTTTTTTTTTTTAAGTATAAGCTCTGAGATAAATCGTAGAAAGGAAGGATCAGGGTGCCAACTCCTTTTTCTTCTATTTCTCATTTTTCTTCTCCTTAGAACCTGGGTCTTTCACCTGCCAATGTCTACAGATGATATAGCCAAAGTATTACAAGGTAACAATGTGGATTTCCAGGACTGTCGCGTTGCAGATCTCTACTTCTTACTGACGTTTCCCAAGGAGATTGTGTCAGAGCCTCCTGGATACCTGCCACTCACCCTGCCACCTGGAAGTCCATTGCTGCTTAGCTGGGATACCTGCATCTCTACATTTGCTCTCTTGGCCACTGACCAGGAGACCTTCCAAACAAATGATTCCTTTCAAACCTGGACCAGAGTAAGAGCCCCTCCAGGTATCCTGAGTGATGCTCAAAGGCACAGTCTGAGGGATGTGCTCATATTCAGAACAGGAATTCTGTTTCTAGTAGAAACTACTGTTTACCTGAAAACAAACGATGAATTTATAAAACTGAACGAAAGCAGAGGTATTTCTGAAACTGGAATTCTTGGCTTGTCAAAAAGAAGATGGTGTCAGATTAGATATTTATATAAGGTTAGTGAAAGATGATATATGTGAGTATATACATTACCTATATATAATTAGATATTTTCTATACTATTTGTTCAGGACTATATCAGGGGTCTATTACACAGCATTTTGCATGGTTATTATTGCTCCCAGACAGGTACTAACTCTCTTAGCTTTTAGGCTCAGCAAAGATTCAGCATGTTCAAACTCAGAGGGTCCTATAGGCACAGTTATTTATCTAAATATGTAAACAGTTGTATCTCTTGGTTTCAAGTTTTCTGAGGTCTCTTAGCAGCAAAGATGCATCCCCAGTGACAAAGAGTAAAATCAGTCCTGCATGGCATCATGCAGAGCAAGCAGTGCAGTCATATTGTGGGACAAAAGCTCCCTCATATATTCTCCCTATTCCCTGTGAGCTTTCAAAGTTAATCAAATCATTATGATAGTATAGATAATACACACCGCAGAATTCTTATTTCAAGACATTAAAAATATTTCACAAACATTTAAATGTTTTTTAACTACATTGTTGGGCTCCTAAGGAAATATGCCATAGCAAAAACAAGTCTCTTAAGCTGAATGTTAGAATGTATGTGATAGCCAAGATGACCCGGTAGAGCTGACTAATGTGTGACAGACAATTGCAGTTGCCTTGAATCCTGGTCACTTGGGGGTGGGGTGGCTCCTGATGATGGTATCAAAGATAGGGCAGGGCTTTCTTTTCTTTTTTCTTTTTTTTTTTTTAAGATTTATTTATTTATTATATGTAAGTACACTGTAGCTGTTTTCAGATACCCCAGAAGAGGGCATTCAATCTCATTACAGATGGTTGTGAGCCACCATATGGTTGCTGGGATTTGAACTCAGGACTTTCGGAAGAGCAGTCATTGCTCTTAACCACTGAGCCATCTCTCCAGCCCGGGGGAGGGCTGTCTTACAATATTCTCTTCTCATGTCCTAAAGAGCCCAGATGCAAGCCAGGCATGGTAGTGCATGCCTTAAATCCCAGCACTCGGGAAGCAGAGGCAGGTGGATTTCTGAGTTCGAGGCCAGCATGGTCTACAAAGTGAGTTCCAGGACAGCCAGGGCTATACAGAGAAACCCTGTCTCGAAAAACCAAAAAACAAAACAAAACAAAACAAAAAAACACAGAAAGAAAGAGCTTTGGGACATAAGCCTCTGCTTAACTTATGTCTTGACTGCATTTGTTCCTTCAAGAAGGCAAGCATCAAGGGTCACACCACCACTCAGCCCCTAACCCTGCACCCAAACATTGCTACAGCCAGAGAAATTCTGAGACGGTGGAAAAAAGTTGTCCCAAAGGACTGGCCCAAAGGAAAATGCAAAT
>CACVCL010033010.1:0-11302 GCA_902729485.2 Mus minutoides | reverse complement strand
TGTTTTTAATAGCTGAGTAGTACTCCATTGTGTAAATGTACCAAAATTTTTGTATCCATTCCTCTGTTGAGGGACATCTGGGTTCTTTCCAGCTTCTGGCTATTATGAATAAGGCTGCTATGAACATAGTGGAACATGTGTCCTTATTACTAGATGGAACATCTTCTGGATATATGCCCAGGAGAGGTATTGCAGGATCATCTAGTAGTACTATGTCCAATTTTCTGAGGAACCACCAGACTGATTTCCAGAGTAGTTGAACAAGCTTGCAGTCACACCAACAGTGGAGGAGTGTTCCTCTTTCTCCACATGAAGATCAAAATGTGGACACTTTGCCCCTTCCTAGAACTAAGAACAAAGCACACATTGAAGGAGTTACAGAGATCAAGTGTGGACCTGAATCCAAAGGATGGACCAACCAGTGACTGCTGCAGCCGGGGATCCATTCCAAAATCAGCCACCAAACATAGACACTATTGCATACGCCAGCAAGATAGTGCTGAAAGGGCCCTGATATAGCTGTCTCGTGGGAGGCTATACCAGTGCCTGGCAAATACAGAAGTGGATGCTCACAGTCAGCTATTAGATGGAACACAGGACTCCCAAGGAAGCAGCTAGAGAAAGTACCCAAGGAGCTGAAGGGGTCTTCAACCCTATAGGTGGAAGAACAACATGAACTAACTAGTACCCCCAGAGCTCATGTCTCTAGCTGCATATACAGAAGAAGATGGCCTAGTTGGCCATCATTGGGAAGAGAGGCCCCTTGGTCATGCAAACTTTATATGCCCCAGTACAAGGGAACGCCAGGGCCAATAAATGGGAGTGGGTGGGTAGGGGAGCTGGGCGGGGGATGAGGGAGGGTTTAGGGGACTTTCGGGATAACATGTGAAATGTAAATGAATAAAATATCTAATAAAAATTGAAAAAAAAATAAAAAAATAACAATGAGCAATGAGATGAAACCATTATAGTACTGTTCTTCAGTAAAGTTTTTAAAGATTAAAAAAAAAAGAAAAAAAAGAAAAGAAAAGCAGCTGCACCTCCACCTAACATTTCCAGAAGAGTTTAATTTACCAAGTGAATTCTCATGTCCATTTGAATGTTAAACAAAGGAGAACTGATCACAGGAGGGGTCAGGGTGTAGACCTGAAAAACAAGCTGATTACCTAACTCTAAAGTATACAACATGGAGTTTCATGCAATTCAACATGCCATCTAACAAAAGGAAAATCTTATTTCTCACATCTTCTCCAGTGTATTTGACTACATCTTCAAACATTCTATTGGTATATTTCCTAGCAGACAAATATAAAAATATTTTATCCAGGTAAAGATAATTCTCTGAGATTTCAAAGATTCATTTCTACATTAAGTTGGGAAAATACTAGAATGCTTCAAAATAGATATCCATAATTTTTCCCACAATGAAACTTTCAACGAGCTGTCAGTAAGATAGCTCAATGGATAAGAGTGCTAATTTCTCTTAGAGAGTACCAGACTTGAGTTTCAAATACTTATATTGACTGTCTTACAACTGCCTGTAACTGAACCTCTAAAAGGAAGAAGACACCATCTTCTGGCCTCCAGGGGCCCCCATATGCATACGTACATGCACATATGCACATTTTAAAAAAGAAAAGAAGAAAGGAAATGTTTAACTGACTTAAATATGTATATTTATCAAACCCCCAAGAGGTTAATTTTATTTCTTGTTTTTATAATATCTATCATATTTCCTTTTTCATAGAAACATAAGCTTTATGTTTCATATTTTCAATGCATAGCACAAATTCTTTAATTTCTTCCTTTTCTCATAATTATTCAGTCAATGGGCTCAATTCCATTGAATCTAATTATTCTTCATTACTTAAATGCCAAATTTCCTCTTTTATCTCAATTATATTCATCTAAGACATTCATTTCTTATTATTTATAGCAGCACTTGCATTTTCTCATTACCCAACTTATAGTGCACAGTGGATACAAGAATCCAATAAAGATATTCCAACTGGTAATAAGGACACATGCTTCACTATGTTCATAGCAGCCTTATTTATAATAGCCAAAAGCTGGGAAGAACCCAGAGGTCCCGCAAAGAGGAATGGATACAGAAAATGTGGTACATTTACACAATGGAGTACTACTCTGCTATTAAAAACAATGAATTGATGAAATTCTTGGGCAAATGGATATATCTGGAGGATATTATCCTTAGTGAGGTAACTCAATCACAAAAGAAGTCACTAGATATGCACTCACTGATAAGTGGATATTAGTACAGAATCTTAGAATACCCAAGATACAATTTGCAAAACACAAGAAAATCAAGAAGAAAGAAGACCAGCATGAGGATATTTCATTCCTTTTTGGGATAGGGAACAAAATACCCATGAAAGAAGTTACAGAGAAAAAGTTTGGAGCTAAGATGAAAGAATGGACTATCCTAGAGACTATCCCACCTGGGGATCCATCCCATAATCAGTCACCAAACCCAGACACTATTGCATATGTCAGCAAGATTTTTTTGAAGGGACCCTGATATAGCTGTCTCGTATGAGGCTATGCCAGTGCCTGGCAAATACAGAAGTGGATGCTCATAGTGATCTATAGCATGAAACACAGGGCCCCCAATGGAGAAGCTAGAGAAAGTACCCAAGGAGCTGAAGGGGTCTGCAACTCTATAAGAGGAACAACAATATGAACTAACCAGAACCCCCAGAGCTCATGTCTCTAACTGCATATATAGCAGAAAATGGTCTAGTTGGCCATCATTGGGAAGAGAGGCCCCTTGGTATTGCAAACTTTATATGCCCCAATAGAGGGGAACACCAGGGCCAAGAAGTGGGAGTGGGTGGATAGGGGAGCAGGGTGGAGGGAGGGTATAGGGAACTTTTGGGATAGCATTTGAAATGTAAATTAAGAAAATATCTAATAAAAAAATTTTAAAGCCTTCAAAAAATTCTACAAACACTCCCATTAACACAAACCCATCGTCATCATACCAAAGTCTTCCAGAAGACTACAGTAGATGCCACCAGCAGAAATCAACTGCAGCTTGCCAGCCACAGCAAAAACAAACAAGCAAACAAACACCTAGAAGAGCATGGGCGTGCTCAACAACAGAACAGTGAAGCACAGATGGTTTTGGACTGCAGGCAGTAACTATCCAGTGACAAGAAATGGGAGAAGTCTAGCCTGTGACCAGCACCACCTTCCTTTCAGTGTTGCAGGCTGCCCCTGAACACACAGACCTCAAGTTGAAAAGATGACCTGGGGTTAGGTGCCTGTGTTTTCTCTATGAGATGGCAAAAATACGGGGTCAAACTGTGAGGAGTCATGAGGTGGGAGATAGGCTTGCCAATGTGCAATTCAGGGTCTCATTATCTTGACAATGTCGAATCTTGACAATGTGGAGATATTAAACACATGGATGTTTAATATATACTTGAGTCAAACTAAATTAATCTTTGGGAGGAGAGAGGGAAGAAGGAGAAGAGGAATAAAATGGTAGAGAGGAAGAAGAACGAGGAAAGAAAAGGGCCACGGATCTCAGAGTAACTCATGGTAGATTTTAATGTAGAATATTAGCTAAGCATCACTTTTTATTTCAATACAATGAGGGACGAATGTACAGTCATCAGCTTTCGTGGTGGCTTTTATACTGACTTTGAAAGCAGTTTTAAAGGAAGTTCAACAATGATCATCCAAAGTGACCTTGATGTTGATATAATCTAGAGTTTCCCGATGGGGCATGTTTAAGAGGTCATTTGAATACCTGTGTCCTGATATGTAGGCTTCTTAAAACCTCATTTATGGTTATATATTTTACATTTCTCCTCAAATTAATTGGTTTGTAACTACAATATAAGGCAATAGGAATGCCAAGAGAAAGGCAGGAGAGATATCATCTTAATCATAACAACTTTAATAATATTTAAAGATCAAGTATAATTTTAAAGACCAATGGAGTTTTTCAAATATATTTTCAAAGAAAGCTAAGAGCTACAGCAATAGTTGCCATATATCTGACAATGGCTATAACTAGGAGTATGCATTTTGCACTAAATCGTCCATCATACTGGTAATGACTGGCTGCATACAAAATTGCTTCAGTTTTACAGATTAGAAAGCTGAGGGTCAGATAGGTTGAATTGCCAAACATACAATAAAGCAAATCCATGATCTGAATCCCAGTCCTATCAATGCCACCTGTGGCCAAAAGCAGAAGAAAACAAAGCCAAGCATCCCTTCAAAGACATTTATCCTGTGTTTATATATCCAAAGTACACACATGTGAACCAATCAACGCATGTTCCAACTGATGCTGATCTCAAAAAGTAATAAATGTTTAAATCAGCTTGTAAGGTTTTCCTTTTTAAATATATGTATTTAGCTAAGTTTAAAGCAACATAAGTATCTATCATCAGAAGATGGAATAAAAAATGTCGTCTATAAACACAACAGAATACTTTTGAGCCTTAAGGAGGGAGGGGGTATCTTATCATTTGAGAGAAGATGGCCAAAGCAGAAGGCCATTATACTAAGTGAAATAAGACAGGCCTAAAAAGACACATTACCATGATCTCACTTGCATGTAAGAGCTACAAAAAAGTTGAAGTAGAGAAGCTGAGAATGTTTATGAGAAACACTGATCCTCTCTTCATAATAAAAGTGCTGAAAACTTGGTAGCAAACACCAGACAGATTTATGTCCAGTTCTGCAGAGGGTGAGCGTCAGCTTAGACGAAGACAGAAAACAGTAGCATTATATACCTAAAAACATGCTTCTGCCCCCTTAATTCCTAGTTGTCTGAGTTCTTCTGGGAGGTAGATCCTTCCCATTTGTCTAGCGTAGTCTCCATCCCAAATCCCTAGTCCTCCTGGGCCTCAAGAAGACCTCTGAGAATGAGTGGGATTAGTTTTAGTTAAGAAACAGATTGTATTGAGTAATTTTGCATTGATATTCATAATCGAAATTGGTCTAAAGTTCCCTTTTTTTGTTGTTCTGTGGTTTAAGTACTATCAGCATGGATATTTCAATTAATATTTAAATCTAGAAGCTGAAGAAATGGCCCAGCAGGAAAGAGTATTTTTTTGATAGTGTAGAGGACCTGGGTTCATTTCTCCATACCCACCTGGTAGCTCACACCAAAGTCTAGGAAATCTAACACCTTCTTCTGGCATCATCAGGGAACAGGCACACATGTGGTGAATACATACACATACAGACACTCACACATAAAATACAAGTGAGTTGGTTTCAATTAAAATAAATTGTAATCATGTGTCCATAAAGAATAGAGATTTTAAAAGCTTAAAAACGTACCCCAAACATTGCCAAGTAGAAAGATAATAAGAACCTTTCCATGCAAAAAGGCAATATTAATCAATGCACTTATGTGGTAATACTTTCTTATTTATGGAAGAAGAAGCCATGTGTTCTTTAATCACCGGAGACTAGGCCTACAGACATCTTTATGGATGGCTTGATTTCTGAGCCTATCTGAATGAGAAACTAATAAGAGAGAGCTTATACGGACCTAAAAAGTTTGTGTAAGGAATGGCTACTTCATAATAAGAGTTCCCAGATGGCAACATAGAAAAAAGAAATCCACCCTCAGAGCATAGCAGACGCTAGGATATGAGGTAATTCCGGGCCTTCCTTTTGAGCATCACAAGTCTTATGAACAGCGTGGAAGTTATTCAGTAGCATTTATTGCAAGGTCTAGTTCAGTGCCTTCCACGGGTGGGCAGTCAAAAAATCTTATTTGGAGATAATATTTATGCAATGATAATCAGTCTCCTTCAGTGTAGCAATTTTGGGGGAGAATATTGTCTGTGCTGAGGTTAAGCTTTGTGAGGTAAAATAATAAAAGGAAGGGCAAAGACCAGATGTGGAAAGTATTCAGAAGAGAAATTAAGGTTTAGGCAAAATTTACATAAACATTGGCAATTACAATTCAGAAAAATAAATGCATTTACAGAAAAGTTTGAAACAAGCTTTGCTCAGTGTGGAAAGTGCATCAAAACTGCAGGTGCTTTCATCCCTACTAATTTTATCAACTCATACTTACTCATTCAGGAGTGAAGAAGAAGAAGCAGAAGGACTCTGACCCTTGTTTCAGGGCAATTGAGATCAATTACCTATAATTGAGTCCTTTTGCCTTTGTTTCTTGAGGACCATGGATACTAAATTAACAAAAATAAACATGTTCCCTAGAGTTCTGTCACAGGAGAAATTGAACTGCATAATTTTGTAGACTTTTTTATGTTGTAGCTCAACGTATCAATGACTCAAGGGTTTACAAAGTGGAGGAGGATTTTTAGTTGGGAATCTTTCTTTACTAACATCATGAATTCAAATCTTCCTAATCTCACACAAACACACACACATACACACACACACACACACACACACACACACACACACACGAGGAGTGGGAAGAGGGAGGGAGGGAAGGAGGGAGGGAGGGAGGGAGGAAGAGGGAGATGGAGAAAGAAGGGGAGAGAGAAGAGGGCAGCACTCTCTCTGTGCTAATAAATCCTGAGGAGGGTTTATGACTGAAAAAAAAATCCCAAGCTGAGCTACCAGCTTGTCTCAGCTAGTCTAACAATCTATGTTGGAAGGTAGAGGCAGGAGGATGAGGATTTCAAGGCCATTTTCTGCTACACAGGGAGTTCAAATCTAACTTGAGCTACCTGAGACCTATCTCAAAACACTATATATAAATATATTAGAATAAATAGAAAAAAATAACTTTTCCTTTATGAACAGTCCCTATTTAGTAGAAATTTGCATGGCATTTTAAAGTAATAGACCTTAAAACATTCTTTTGGGAGGCTGAATGTGTGGTTCAGCAATGAAGAGAACTTGTTGCTGTTGCAGAAGCTCCAGGTAGAATTCCCAGGACCCACATGGTGGCTCCCAGGTCTTCGAATCAAGAACCTTCTTCTGACCTCTGAGGCACTAGACACTCAGGTGGTGCCCAGACATACATGCAGGCAGAAGAGTCATACACTCAAATCACTCATAAACACATCTTTTAGAATGTATTTCTTTTTCTATCTAGGATAGAATACTGATTTTAACGAATGGTTTATGGGAAGGCAGAAAATGAAGCACGAAGGAGCAGAAGGTTCTGCCACTCACACATGTCCCCACAGGGGGCATGATGACATGCTCTTCAAGTGCATCCACTAGGAAGATGCCTGCTTTAGAAGCCTGGAAGGTATTAGGACTGAAAACCAAGATTCCAAAGTTAAGGAAGCAAATGTCTGGAGTCCAGTCAAATCCATTCACTACTCAGAGATCAGAAGAAGGCTGCACAGTCCCCAAACCCACTGTTAGAAACTCATGGGAACTGGAGTTTTGTGCAAGCTTCAGGTTATTGAATGACTGAATTGATTTCCCTATGATTATCCTGTTTCAGCATTTTAGAATTCTCCAGATCCTCCTTTTTCCCCATTTTGTCACCTAATTTGAAACTCAACAGTGGCATAGCTTGAAGATTCCAGTAGCTGCATTAAGGAAGGTTTCACCTAATGTCTCATGAAGTTGGAAAACATTGCCTATACTGCCTAGTTAACAGAGACAATCAAACTTAAATTAGAAGTTGTTTTCTTTTCTAGTTGGAGGGATTGCATAGACGGGCCAGGCATCGGAAGTGTGAGAGGCAGCACAGTTCCCAGGAGCAGCAGTCACACAAACATCCAGAAAGGAAAGCCTACAAATAAGAAGCCCTTCCTCTCCCTGGGTTTTTTCACTTCACACAGATTACTCTCGGTGTGCATACCCCAGTGTCATCTTTGACTTCCTTTCGCAGGAAAGTCTGTTTTCAAAATTTAAACACACCGGAGCTACAATAAATCCTTGCAAACTGACACTGAAGCCTTGGGAACAAGTCACTCTGAAAACTCGGAAAGGACAAAATTCCAGTCTGTGTGAGAGCAACGTCAAAAGTATTCATTTTGTAGGAAGATACCAATATCACACACACATAATCAACGTTAAAGTCATAATTTGCCATCCTTTTCTTATGAAGCTATGAATGTAAATGCATACACACATACAGGGAGAGAGAGAGAGAGAGAGAGAGACAGAGACAGAGACAGAGACAGAGACAGAGGGAAAGGGAAAGGGAGAGGGAGAGAGAGACAGAGACAGAGAAACAGAGAGACAGAGAGACAGGGAGAGAAGTTTATCATAAAAATCCACAGATAAAACACACAGAAGAGATAAACAACATTGTTTTTATTCTTTGCAATATATGAATACTTAAAAAATACTAAACGATAATATACTCTACTCATAAGAAGACATTTTTAACAGTGATAGTCTGGGAGAACTCTATCATAATAGCAATGTATGCAACAAGTTGACTTAAAGATGAAGAAGTAAAAAGCATGAATCAAGTCCTGTTAAGGAAGGTTATCCGAGACAAAACACCGAATGGAAAATACCACTCTTTTTAAGCAAGAAGGAACAAATATTTAGTCTCTATTCACTTCATCTGAAATTTTTAGTGAGTACCCATAATACACTGAGTCAGTTTTGATTTCAGCAAGTTTCAGGATAACCTCATGCAGGAGGTGATGAATCTGAGAGTCTGTGAGCAGAAAACAGAAATTGAAGCTGAAGGCAAGGATCAGAAGTCAGGGCAGAGCTAGAAAATGACAGAAATGTGTGGTCATGAGTCCTCAGGCCCCTGGATCTGTCTAGTTTTGCATAGAGATTCTCAATATCAGTTCGGCAAAGATCTTGTGACAGCAAAAAAGGAAGCTGAGTGGGGGAAAGAGCACGAAGACTCCATACCACATCATCATGATTCCCATCTTCATGATTTTCTGCTCAAATCCCCATAGTGCAGAAAAATTTCCAACAGCTTCCTTGCAGTTTCTTTGTGCCTTAGTCTGTTTTCATTCACCTCCACCCTTATGACCTGCTCTTTCTTATGACCTTTGTTTAATGTGCTCATACCAGCATGTTTATTGATGAGTTCCTACTAAAGCTAGGCATGGTGCCAAGCCCTCTGTAGTGCTAAGGGGATGGCTCATTCAGTAAAATACTTGCCGCACAAGCATGAAGACCTAAGTTCATATCTCCAGCATCCACATAAAAACTGGGTGTGTTCATATATAACTGTAACCCCTACTCTATGAAGTGGAAGAGCAAAGGAGGCAGAGAGATCCCTGAGGCTTACAGAACAGCTACTCTAGACAAAACAATGAAGGGAAACAAGACAACTAACATCAACCTCTGCCTTTCACATCCACAAGTACCTATGTGGCTGCACATACACCCAAGTACATGAATAGTCACAAACATGCACACATAGACATACCCCATACATCATAAAAGAATTCAATAAATCATCTAATAAGTCAGAGCTTTAATAATCTGCATTGATAGTAAAAATATTGAAATTTCCCTTTGAAGTCTATAGGACCCTTTATTTTCCCATCTCCTGTCTTACTGAGCTAATTCATACTGCAAATATCCACTCCATGACTTGTTCAGATGCTGCTTCCTAATGCTGAATAGCCTGCCTTCTGCCTTAGCACAGCCCTTAGCACAGCCACCCACAGCACTGGATTTAGTGGCTTGTCTTCCCTTCAGTGTCCAGAACAGGCCCACAAAACCGTCTCCACTCCAGGGCTCAGCCCAATGATTGTCATAGCAAAAGTGTTCAATAAAATGCCATTGAGTAATCACAAATACATAAATCTCAGATCGCTTTAAAATCACAAGAAGTAAAGGGACTAGAGACACAAGTCAATTCTGACTTCAAAGGCATTCTTCTTCCAGAAAGCACCCTAGTGCCAAGCAAATCATGGATAAATGTCCTTTCCTGGTGATACAGCTAAATATTCTGTCTTCCTTAGTAAATATCAGGGGAGAAACAAAGTTTAAATGTAGTCTTTCCTACACCAACATCAGTAAACAGTAGGAGCTCAATAAACATTTGTTTATTATGCTGGTAATGTAGATGTCCTGCCTTGTGTGTTCTTTGTTATCTGCGCAGGCTAATGAGGATGCTGCTATAGAATTTTGTCCTTAAGATTGTTGTCCAGGAACCAGGAACCTGGGTATCACAGGAAACCCATTATAACTTTAGAATCCCAGGCCCTCCCTAACTCTTCTAACCTCGCATCTGCATTTTTGTCATGACAACCAAGTAACTTTTATACACAGTGAAGTTAAAGAAGCCCCGTTCAGGAATATTAAGTAGGGATGAAGGTGCAACTCCTACCCCAAAACTTTCAATTGAAGACAGAACTCAAACCCTCCCCATTGCAAAAAAAAAAAAAAAAAAAAAAAAAAAATTACACTAAGTAAGTACTGTAAAATCAAGGCCAGTGGAAAAGAGGACAGCATTAGTCACTGTAACTTGAAAACATACAGAGAATAAAATAATGCCCATTCCAAAGAGCTCTATGCATACATCTGGGAACCACTGAGCCTTCAATGAAGGTGCTGTCTTCTAAACACGATGTGTTCACAACCAAGTTTCTGAGCTTAAGCTGGATAAAAGGAGACAACATCCAAATTCATATGATGAGACTTATATTAGAACTAAAGAGGAGTTTCCATTCAGTGAGTCGTGGGAAGTTCAACAGTCATAAGACCTTGTATACATTGCAAATAGCTCAGTTTCCATAGGGGAAGTGGACTAAGAAAGTACTCCTCAGGCCGGGTGTGGTGGCATACGCCTTTAATCCCAGCACTCGGGAGGCAGAGGCAGTTGGATTTCTGAGTTCGAGGCCAGCCTGGTCTACAGAGTGAGTTCCAGGACAGCCAGAGCTATACAGACAAACCCTGTTTCAAAAAAAACAAACAAACAAAACAACAACAACAACAAAAAGTAGTCCACTTACAGTGTTGCCTTCAGCATGAGTTGCAAGAATACCTATGCAAACACTCAATACACATACTAATTGCCATATAACAAGCAGTTGCATGTTTTGGCATGGTTTCCCTCCCTGCCAGGCTTTAGATGCCCCACATGGCTTCCTTCGCAAGCCATGGGTGTTGATAATTAAGGGCACAGGTGGTCATAAATCTCTTCATCCTGTATAAGAATATGCAAGTGTTTTCTTTCTTTTTATTTTTTTCAACTTTTATTAGATATTTTCTTCATTTACATTTCAAGTGTTATCCAGAAAGTTCCCTATACCCTCCCCCCTCCCGGCCCTGCTCCCCTACCCATCCGCTCCCACCCCTTGGCCCCGGCGTTCCCCTGTATTGGGGCATATAAAGTCTGCATAACCAAGGGGCCTCTCTTCCCACTGATGGCCAACTAGGC
>CACVCL010033009.1:0-11309 GCA_902729485.2 Mus minutoides | reverse complement strand
TGGGGTCAAAGGGTCATCATCTCTTCCCCTACTGCCAATGCCCCAATGTTTGTGATAGGTGTGAACCTCAAGAAATATGACAACTCAAGATTGTGAGCAATGCATCCCACACCACCAACTGCTTATCTCCCTTGGCCAAGATCCCCCATGACAACTTTGGCATCAAGGAAGAGCACTTGACCATGGTCCATGCCATCACTGTCACTCAGAAGACTTTGGATGGTCCCTCTGGAAAGCTATGGTGAGATGAACGTGGGGCTGCCCAGAACATCATCTCTTTATTCACTGGTGCTGCTACGGCTGTGAGCAAGGTCATCCCAGAGATGAATGGGAAGTTCCTTGGCATGTCCTTCCATGTTCCTATACCCAATGTGTCCACTGTGGATCTTTCATGCCGCCTGGAGAGACCTGCCAGGTATGATGACATCAAAAGATGGTGAAGCAGATATCTAAGAGCTCACTAAAGGGCATGCTGGGCTACACTGAGGACCAGGTTGTCTCCTGCAAACTTCAACAGCAACTCCCACTCTTTCACCTTTGATGCTGGGGCTGGCATTGCTTTCAATGACAACTTTGTAAAGCTCATTTCCAGGTATGACAATGAATATGGCTACAGCAACAGGGTAGTGGACCTTATGGCCTACATGGCCTCTAAGGAATAAGAAACTCTCAACCATCCACCCCAGCAAGGACACTGAGAGCAAAAGAGAGGCTCTCAGTTGCTGAGAAGTCCCTGTCCCAACTCGGACCCCAACACTGAGCATCTCTCTCACAACTTCCATCCCAGACACCCATAATAACAGGAGGGACCTAGGGAGCCTTCCCTACTCTCTTGAAAACCATCAATGAAGTTCACTGTACCTACCTCAAAAATGCATATTATATCAATGGTGCTTACACAATATTCTAAGTCAAATATAAATTCACTAAATGCACAAAACATTGATTTAAAAAAAGCTTTGGACTGCCAAGAATCTTAAAGATAAATAGCTTAATTTATTTCCTTACTTATTATCCTTTTCCTTCCTCAAATAACAAATGATCATATACATCTCTATGAAAAGAATACACACACACACACACAGAGTGGCAATGTCTTGAAAGATAAAACAAGAGTGTTATCCTTATCCCAAAGAGTAAAATTTCTTATTGAAATATATCCTTGAGTGAGATACAATCTACCAATGTGCTTACATGCTGAGAGTATAATCTTTTATTATAAGCTTCTGGAAAAGTATGTGTGTCTCAAAAATAATAACTGCATGTAAAAGGCATTTCAGTTAAACTGATAAAGGTAAATAAAAGCATATGAGTAAAAGATATCTAATGATTTATAATACTGCAAATTAAACAGAAAAGAGACAGAGGCAAATTCTTAAAGCACCAGCTGCCAAGGACTACAGATTTCTGCCAGCTCTTGGAAACTGATGTGGGAATATGTACAAGCTGAGCTGCATTTCTGCCAGCAGGAGGGATCTGGCCGGAGGACTACACCATATTGTGAATCATGCATACTCATTAGGGCCAAGACTAGATGGAACTTTTCTCCAATTTCTTATCTAATTACTAAAAATTTTTAGAAAATGTATTTTTGAATACTTGGACAAAGTACTACATCTGCTAACAAATCCATATTTTTATAGCCAAAATATATCTGTAAGTCAATCTCAGTATAAGATGTCTTTCATCCTTAACATACAAAATAAAATTACAATGTAGTGAATCTGTGAGATATTCAATATTATTGAATAATATTTTGTAAAATATAGGAAACTGGCATAGTCTATTTTTTTTTTACTTGCAACTAACAATAAAACTATGCTTAGGGACCCTAACAGAAGAGTTAGGGAAAGGCTAAGGAGGATTGCAACACCATAGGAAGAACAACAGATTTGCACTTTTATGAAAATTAACAGAATAAATGTCATGTTACTTTGACCTCTATCTATAATACAATCTTCTTGTGAGTTGCCCTGGTGCTGTTTGCATTTTGATGCTAATTTGGCTTCCCCAAGAGTGGCTCCCTGGGACATAGTGAATCACATACTCAGGACTTCATATGACCCTTCTAATGAATAAAGAAACAAATCACTGGGCAAGCGGGGGTGGGGGTGGGGGTGGAGGGACTTCCAGGTCAGACCGAGTGGAAGAGGAGAGGAAAGGGAGGTGGAGGAGTGGGAGGATGGAGGCAAAAATATAGATAGTGGAGACCCAGTTTCAGGTGGTGGATATGTTTGGATCTGCTACCTGAGGACTTAAGATAGAATGGCTTATAAATTAGGATGTTAGTTGTTGCACCCAGCAATTGTGTTACCATTCATCCTGAACTAGGTTTGTGTGGTGTTTTCCTCCACCCAGGGGCTCAACTGGTTTCCAGAGAGGCAAGTACAGTGGCAAAGCATGGATTTACAAGACGTGCACCCCAAAGGGCCGTGGGAATTTGGAAGCATGGATCTGGTGTGGTAGTGAGTCTCCATTGAGAACTTGGTGAGTTGGGTGGAGAAATTTTGAAGCTCTGATTCAGAGTGTCTCCACTAGATGAGAACAGGTTGTCTACACAGAGCAGTGCCTGGCCAGCCAGCCCCGGGGCCTACTGGCATAGCATGGATTGCATTTTTAAATATGTCACGATATACCATCTCACACAATTATTTTTCATTTTCAAGAAAATTGTAGAGACAATATATTTTAAGTTGATAATGTTAGTATGCATGAACACAATAGATGCCTAGTACTATTTTAATCACCAGGCAAACTTATATGTTGATTCTTCCTCAACTAATATGAAAAATTATTTGTGAATAGAAACATAATTCTGACTGGAAAGATGATATCAAAATATTCTAAGAAAACAATATATTTTCTCCTCAAATGTGGCATATTTGTTAAATATATATGTCATGTAATGTGACACTCAAGCTCTTTACTGGTATGGGATTAAGTAATAGGAGGACAACAGATATTGGTGAAGGTGTACTATGACACAGACAAGGCCCTCAAGTTAATATTATTAGGACAACCTAAGTAATGGGGGACAAAATTGATAAGCAACTTAAATTTTCAAGTGTAGCTATCAGTGGCATGAGTGGCATGGGAAAATGTGTAACGTTTGATGATTTATTTATTCCATGTCAGTTGATTTCTGTCAAGTTTTCCTAAAATAGATCATTTATACTTTAACCCAGTACATTACATAAAATCTGGTTCTATTACTCTTTCAAAGATTCTATCAGTACTTCTGAGCTTGTCATATTCAATCCCTGTCAATTTGTTTCTGTTCTATAATAGACCCCAGTACAGCTTTGTGGATTCCTATGTGATCTGCTTATGATCCATGCCAAGATCTGCCTACATCTTCATATTCTTAATTTTCATTCAGTTTCAGCCATAAACTCCATATCCCTTCACAGTGGCTTCTTAATCATCATATAATAACCAGGGAGCTAGTTTTTTTTGGCTTCAACAAATACATATTTGACATCAACAGTGCCTGAAATATTGTAAAAAATTTCTGTTCAAGTTTAATGTTTTTCTTATTTGCTTCTGGTCTTTACTGCAAGTTCACAAAAGATGGACAGAAAGTTCACATGTTTTATATACAACTCTATTTCAGCATATTAAACACACCTGAGACATATTACACAAAATATTATTTTCCTTAAATGTACTTATAGTATTAAATTTTCACTGAGTAATTCTGGAGAACGAAACACAGTCTGTCCTGAATGGATGATTTTAAAAAGTTGGTTTGTTTGCTTTGCGATCATTTTTCCAAAATTTTTTCTTCTAGGATGCATACTGAAAGTATGACTCAAGACAGACCATGTAATTATTAAAGAGAGAGGAGGAATAGCAAAAAGTCAATGAGGATATTCACATACTGTATGTTCATACACTGTTGCCAAGGTCAGCTTCAGTGAGGATGTAGTTAGTCACACTGCAAAAGTTAGAAATCTGCTATCATATTGGACTTAGATGTAAGCCATCTATACTGCACTATACTGAACAGTATTCTTTCTGAACACAGAAAGGAAACAAAACAATTATGAACAACAATGCAATATATCACAGTACTACACTTACAGAGAACATGTATATCTTCTATGTAAGTGTAAATACATTTGGAGAAATACAAATCTGTGCCCCAATTCTCTGATAATATCAAATGAAAGACCAAAATAACTAGGATACAGTATAAAACCAAAACATGAACAAGAATAACACACCTTGAAAGTGTGTACCCCTGCTTGGACGTGATGGGAAATCCGGTGGCCTTCTGGGCATACCTTTTTACGGCTCTGCTAAAGGTCACTCATACTCATTTTCTGGGAAGCCAGGAATAGATCTGGCCAGAGTTCATCACCCTATCCAATATTTAATTAAAACTTGCTTCAAGTTTGGCTCAAAATTGTGGAACTGTTTTTGCTCTCACAAATTTCAGTTTGCCAGCAGCATTCTTAATAAATGCATGTTTCATCAACCTAAAGTATTATTCATTTGAGATACTATTCTTATTTTATGGAATTCTAAGAAATAAAAGGGAAAGTGCACATTATTAAAAATATTAGAATTATTAAAAGAAGACCAGACTTGTGCACTAAAATGAATAAATGATGGAGATAAATATTGAAGTATTAATTATTTAAACTGAAGATTCTTTGACTGTACTCAATGTGCTTATTTTAATATTTTAAAGATAATCACTTCATAACTTTGATTTATAATTTGATATTGATATTTCTAAAATAATATCTACATGTTGATCGGGCAATTTCCATGTGTGAAGAAGCTAGCAAAGCTGCATAGATAGATCTCTGTTTCTATTTTTTCTTGACTAAGACACAAATATTAAGGTGAGTGTGTGTTTCAGTTTTAAATACTATATGGTAATTTTGATGAACCAGTTTGTTGACTGCAGACACTTTATTTGGGGTCAGAATATTTGCTTGATGGTATGGAGCTCAGGGATTGCATCCATAACAGAAATGAAAATAGAAAATCCCCTTAAAATTTTCTCCAAATCCAGAAATGATTTCCAAAGCTTACATTATATTTAAGGTATCAAGAAGTAGTTTTATACAAGGATAAAAAGAAAAAAAACCCTTCCAGACAAAGGTTGGAGATGGCACTATTTTTATAAAATATTTCATTTGTAAACTATGTGATAAATGTCAAATACAATTTTTATGATTATAAGAAATGTTAATCTTAGGGACAAGGATAAGTTCTAGGATGGGGTGTTCTATAAAGTGTTTAGCACTCAATTTTTTATGGTTTAGAACATTTGCCTTGCTGCAGATCTGATTGTGGATCCCACATCCATGTTGCTTGACTCATAATCACTTTTTAAACTCCAGCTCCAGAAGTTAACTAGCTTCTGTGGGCACCTACACTCACATACACTTACATATAAGTACTCCTAACTAAAGTTATAACAAATCTTGACTGTCTTAAATATGTTCTAGCTATTATGATATGTAATTTTGATGGGTGAATTAATTCAAACTAGTTTGAGGTTATCCTGAATTATTTTATAAAAATAAAGGATATGATTGTTTCACTCATATAATTCACTATTCAAGGTATGAACCTCAAGCTATAGCCATGAAACCTCCATTCTTATGCAATGCCAATCCTGCCAATATATTATATCAAAAATAAAAATAAAATTAGTAGTTTGCCTGTAATCTTTATGAGACCCACAAGAATGTTCTGACATTGTGTTATACAGTGAAATTAGGTGTGTTCTCTATTTTATACTCTGATTGTGGGTGCTAGGAATGGAACCATAGTCCTCTGGGAGAACAGAGACTGCTTTTATCTATGGAGCCATATCCCCAGTGGAGAAATATTTGTTTATATCAAGTTCCTCCCCAAAACACTGTAACAGGGCAAGACAGTGCAAAGTTTTCTCTATCATGTCTTCTTGCTGATGTCACTTCAGGTTTAACTAGAACTTATCTCCTTGGTGGAAGTTCTCATGGAATATGACTCAACTCTACTCTAGGAACGAAAGGTCAGAATGTCCTAGCTAACTTCTAATTTTTCTTAACTTTTGTTAAAATTGCCTTTTGTGCAGAACCCCTCCTGCTGACTGCTTATATTAGGTTCTATTAAATGACTTGCTTCAAACTGCTTACTGCAGCAAAGCTCTACAGCTGCCAAAGAAGATGCCAGGATATGCTGTATTCTTTTAAAAACTGTTGTTGAGGACATTGAGGGTGGGTACATCTAAGTCCCTTAACACTTGAAAGTGCTCCCAGCCTACTACAATAAAGAGTTTCCTTTGGCAATAAACAATGTCTGAGTGGTCTTCTCTGTTGAGCTAATTATAACACTTTCCACAATTTTTCCACTTCCCTACCCAGCTAATGTCATGTCCTTTCTCTCTCTCCTTAGAAAGAAATCAAATAGGCAAACAAACTAAAAACAGAATAGAACAATAAGACAAGAATCATAAACACACAAATAAAAACGCACATAATGTGAAACAAAAATATGAAAGCAAAAAATGAGTATGGGAAAAAAATGCCCAAACATAGCCATTTAAGACAAAATTTCTACAAAACACCATTGAGGTTTGTTTTGTCTTTGCTTTTTTTTTTTTTTTTTTTTTTTTTTTTTTTTTTTTTTTTTTTTTTTTTTTTTTTTTTTTTTTTTTTTTTTTTTTTTTTTTTTTTTTTTTTTTTTTTTTTTTAGTTTTTCAGGTTTTTGGTTTTTGTTTTGTTGCTGTTGTTGTTGTTAGCCTTTTCCTGCTAGGGGTGTTACCTACTCACAGGGTAACAAAATAAGTGAAGACACTAATTTTTCTTTACACATGTGTATCAGTTGCAGAGAAGGACTTGGTTAGGGACCGAGCTGATGTCTGCTTTGCCCTATCATTTCTAGGATCCAGTCCTGCTTGGAACTTTGCAGGCCCTGTATAGATATGACCAGGATTTTAAATTCTATAGAATTATTCTATCTAAATTGGTATACTCAAAATAGGGGTAATAAAATTTAAATTAGTATAATTTGGTCTGAAAGATCACTGTCTTTGTTAAATTGAGGCCTACTACGTTGTGTTTTAGCTGGAAATTCTTTGTTTTTATAAATTGGATATTTTCTTTATTTACATTTCAAATGCTATCCTGAAAGTACCCTATACCCTCCCCCAGCCCTACTCCCCTACTCACCCACTCTCACTTCTTGGCTCTGGCATTCCCCTGTTCTGGGGCATATAAAATTTGCAAGACCAAGTGCATAATACACAGAATATGTGACTCTAAACTTGAAATCCTGTAGTGAATTTCATTGCATCCATTTTATAGGAATCTTCCTGCACTGCTAGGTCCAAGACCAAGAGAAAGCCTGCTGCTTTGCAAACAATGATTATCCAATTTATGCAGCAAGTACAGTGCAATGCTGGATCTTTATAGGTCAGATTATCGCTTCCAAGCATGGGATATTTATAGCACTCTACTTTCCCGGAGAAATGCTGACATTGCTGTACTATCTTTAACTTTTGAGCTTAGATAACTGATTGGGCTGATAATGTTAGTTCCAGCTTATATGTTTCGCCTCTTTTCTTTCTCAGTTTGTGTGCCTCATTCTTCCCGGGTTCTTGTACAAACGCCATGTCTATCAATTCAAGGAAATATGTGTTTCCCATGTCCTTTCTCACCACGACACTCAAACATTATTGTGAAAGACAAAGTGAAATCAAATTCTCTTAGACTACTTCTCAACACATCTGTTTAAAAAAAATGTACACTCTAATTGTTTATAAGGATTTTCACCTAGAAAATTATTTGACAAATAAAATGGTCTATGGATGCATATGCTCAAATATATTCAACGACTCAAATGATGACCAGAATATTCAGAATTGCTGAAATGAACTCTTCAGTCAGTGAGGAGCCCATTTTGCCCTGAAAGAACTCTTACTAAGGCAAGCTGCAGTACATCAAGATTAACAAGTTATTATAGCCTGATTAATTTTCCATAAAACAATAAATTAACTGAAACAGAGGAAATAATGATGACACCACAATACCTTTCTAGACTTCTATAAGTTCACAGGAGGTTACCATTCTTGCATATCTCAACACGCATAAACCAAGGTCTGCAGTAAATACTGGAGCAAGTAAAACATTCTTCAGGATAAAAGCAGATCCTTGGGTAAAATTTTAAATAAGGGTATAGATATAAAGGAGACAAAATTCACAGGGAAAAACAAAACAATGAACATAGGTAGCACCAGACAAATTCATCAATAATCGTAGAGCATCTTCAGTTATAATAACAAAAGTTCAGTGGGAATGTATCATAAATGGGCAAAACCTGATGTCAACAAACAAAGAAATAATAAGATATCTGCACATCAATATTTGAGGTTTTTTTATATATTCATTTATATTTTAAAACACATTTCATTGTATTATAAAGTAAGTATTTTTAGATTGAATTTCATTTTTGTCAATAGATTTTCATATTTATATACCTAGATTCCATTTATATAAAAAAGACTCAAACATATGCTAAAATTGTGATGGTTTTGGAGAACTTCAATCATTTCTAAGTGACCCATAATCCAATTCAACATCCTTAATCAAGTGTTTTTAAATGTGGACAATTACAGCAACTGCCATTACAATTAAAATTACTAACAATATAATAATAGCACAGCTAAAAACATTACAATATGCATTTCCCTTCTGTAGCAATTTCCTATAGAAAAATACATCAAACACCCAAACTGTGGTATTAATGACATCTTTGTGTGCAGTGATAGTTATTTAGACAGTAGATACTGAACTGGTATTGCTTCTGTGTTTATTATTCTTTCATTTATTTGACTATTTGTATATGTGTTTGTCCATTATATTTGTTTTTGAGTATAAATGTCCGTGTGCAAAAATGTAGGTAGATGCACACCTCCAATGCCTGTAGATGGCAGAGGTGCTTCAGCACCCTTCTCTATAATGCTCCACCTTATTTTTCTTGACATAGATGACATTCAACTTCAATCTTACTGATGGGCTTGACAGCTTCAGAAATCCACCTGTCTCCTACCTAGAGGTAGGGTTTCCAAGGTGTACTTCCAGGTCCTAATTGATTAACTGAAGTTACATTTTATTAATGATGACTGTTTCAATACTAAGGGACATGCATGGCATACGGTCTTTATGTGTTTATATCAACATAAAAGACAGTCAAGAAAGGAAAGAACCTTCAAGAAGAATCATTCTCCATGTAACTAGTTTTAGAACTTCATATATATATATATATATATATATATATATATATATATATATATATATATATATATATATATATGTTTGGTCAATAAAACCCAATGTGCCACTGTAGGCATTATCATTAACTTACATACATCTGTTTATTGTTTGGGGTTCTATTTTATCCAAGAAGCACTGGAAGTTTGCAGTTTTTATATGCCAAAATGCTTGCAATTAAATGTCCATTCTTTTTGTTGTGGTTATTTATTTTGTTGTTGTTGTTGTTGTTGTTTGTTTGTTTGTTTTTTCGAGACAGGGTTTCTCTGTATAGCCCTGGCTGTCCTGGAACTTACTCTGTAGACCAGGCTGGCCTCGAACTCAGAAATCTGCCTGCCTCTGTCTCCCAAGTGCTGGGAGTGCACCACCACGCCCAGCTTTTGCTGTCCTGCAGTTTTAGATACTGGACAATATGTTCTATTGATCAGAATCATTTGACAAGCTCTGTCATCATAAGTAGTTAATTGGAAACAACCTGAGATTAAAGGCAAACTTAAATATTTTCTAGTAAACACGATTTTACCAGAAAATCAGATAACTAAAATTTATGTAAGAAAAAAATAAAAATCCATTACTGTAAAAACACTTATGTTCACTGTCATGTCCACCTACCCTCTCTCTCTTCCTCCCTCTATCCCCTTCCTCCATGCCCTCTCTCTTGCATGTGTGTGTGTATGTGTGTGTGTGTGTGTGTGTGTTGTGTGTGTGTTGGGTTGTGTGTTTGCTGTCACCATAGCTATTGATTTCTCAAATATTTACACTTCCTTTATTTCTTTTCTAAAGCAGTGTCCTCCTGCAGTTTTGAAAACAACAACGGACACTGCCTTTCTTATTCTCTGACATTAAGGAGTATTTGAAAATCCTTTAGTACAGGGCTGACTATCCCTCTGTTGTTAACTATATAAGAACAGGACCTGGAACATAATACGAATTTTCCCATGTGCAAAAAGCACATTATGCTTTCATGGTCATTTCAGAAGAAAATTTTCAGTAAGAAACTGTGAGAACTTTAAACCATTTAAAACGTACAGAGCTGTTTGGTAAGTGAGAGTCTTTGAAAACTTTTGTCAACCTGTGTTGCTACATTTTATCCTAGATGATTATTCTTTTGCTTTACTGTGAAAAATTCAGAGATATTTTTATTAAGAGAATAACTTTTTTATAACTGCTAATTTCTATAAATCAATGACTTTACAGTTTGAACTAATAACATATTTACATACTTACCTTCACCTTTAAATAATTAGCATGAAAACTGAGTAGTAAACGTTTATGTATTGCTAGTATTTATACAAATAATCATGGAACACATACTAGTACAAATAAAATGTGCATTGGCTACTTCTCACTGATGCTTATTAATTAAAAGCTACTTACTTCTCTGTGTCTCACCATTTATATTGTTGCTAGTCCCAGTAATACACTTTAATTTCCACCTTACATCATTTGAGAAACACGGTTTGTGACTTAAAAGATACTTTACAAAACAATTGCATCTTTAGACAAAGTTTCTATAGTTTTAAAAATGACATATAATATTGATTATCCCTTTAACTTATTTTTCTTAAAGAGAAGAGTAATTTCTAAAGATATACTTTAAAGGATAGTTTTCTCTTAAAAAGTAAGCAGCAATTTTACATAGTACGACACATTCTTTCAAAGCTCCAGACTATTTCTTCCCCACCCCCACCCCCACCCCCTCACTCTGATTCCTTTCTGCAGAGTGCAATCTGGCAAGGATGATTATATTTGTCAGGTATTAGGTTCAACGCAAGTGACAATCACTCAGGAACTTACTTTCTGTGTGAGAGAAAGGTTACTTACATTTGTCAACATATCATGTGCTTCTGGAAGCCTTTTATAATCTGAAGGGGTTTCAGTAATTTACAGCCAACTGGAGTGACCACAGTTTTACAATATAAGGTGACCACACATTTGAGCATAACACACACGAGTAGTACAAACATTTCAGAAGCTGAAGTAGGAGCATAAGTAATCAAAGGTCATGTCCTAATATTCAAGGAGTTCTAGGAT
>CACVCL010033006.1:0-11321 GCA_902729485.2 Mus minutoides | reverse complement strand
CACACACACACACACACACACACACACACACACAAATGGACATTAGACAAACCACATAAACTACACAAGGGTATCTTCAAATTTTAGATGGAATAGACTAGAACCTCTGAAACACACAAATCAATTTATCCTGTATGAAACAAGTAAGCAAGTATCCCATCAGTGGTGGCGCATGCCTTTAATCCCAGCACTTGGGAGGCAGAGCCATGCAGATTTCTGAGTTTGAGGCCAGCCTGGTCTACAAAGTGAGTTCCAGGACAGCCAGGGCTACACAGAGAAACCCTGTCTCGAAAAGAAAAAATTAAATTAAAATCCTTATAAGAATTCTGGGAGATTTGTCAGTCAGTAAGGATCAAATAAGGAAACAGAGACACTGAATACTGATCACACTAGATAGATGGGGGGAGGGGTGACTAGGGTGGCCTATGAATGTGCTATTCTCAAATGTTCATGGAATTGTTTTTAAATTCATGACTTCAGGAGTCACAGAGAAAAACAGTGGCTTTAAAGGGGGAGGAGTTTGCTGACCTACACTACAATTCCATCAATTAAGGATCAGGCTACAAAATAAATAAAAATCACTTAGAAATTAAAAATGCCCTTAGAAATAAAAAAAGACAAAAATAAAAATCACATCCCAGGGCTGAGGAAATAATTGCAGCTGTGTGTGGTGTGTGAGAGAGAGAGACAGCTGTGTGTGTGGTGTGTGTGAGAGAGACAGTTATGTACGTGGTGTGTGTGAGGTGCAATTTGTGCCTCCAGGATAACCCATACTTTTAATGATGTTCATCATGAAGCAGAGAAGGATCAAAATCCCTGACATTAACTTTCATCTCAAGGTTTTTGTTTCTGTTTTGGTTTGGTTTTGAGGCACAGCAAAACAAACTGAACTAAAAAATGAAAAGGTTCACCGGTAAGATTAAAATCAGTGACTTGGAAAAGAAATGAAAGGTGAACTGATGAATTCTAATTTCAAAAATACGAACAAGGAAACAAAATTCTAACAAAATCCATCAGAAAGAAATAGGGGTGAATGTGAAGGGGAAACTTGGACCAATGTTTGTGAAAACAGCAAAGACTTCTATGAATTCTCTCTTCCGTGAGGACAATGATGGAGCTGGCAAACCCTATCAGAATCCAGGGCTCCAAGAACAAGCCAAAGGCTAGCAGCAGTGAGCAGTTTTAGGTTCAGACAGATGAACGATGGTTTATTGGTTTTTGTGTTGTTGTTGTTGTTGTTGTTGTTGTTGTTGTTGTTGTTGCTCTTGCTTTTTAAAATTTTTTTTTTTTTTCGAGACAGGGTTTCTCTGTATAGCCCTGGCTGTCCTGGAACCCACTTTGTAGACCAGGCTGGCCTCGAACTCAGAAATCCACCTGCCTCTGCCTCCCGAGTGCTGGGATTAAAGGCGTGTGCCACCATGTCCAGCCTTTTTTTTAAAATTTTGTTTCAAAACAAGATTAGCAGAGTTTTTACTGCTGTAACCCAATCTCCCCTTCTGCAACGATGCGGATGCCTTTAAAACTCTTCATCTGCAGTTAAAGCGGTTACCTGGTGGCTACTAGAGAGAGTGTGAACAGGGCGGAAGCCCTCAAAGCTTATTTCCCGAGGAATTTTCTGGTGGTTTATGGAATCATCGACGTTTGGGTTGTCATTATTTGACATGACATCTTTTGTCAAAAGCAATCACAAGCAAGTGTTTTTACTTCCTGGCTTTCTGAGGTGACTGCAACAAAAACCATAGACAAAGCCAGACCTGCATAGCTCTAACATTGTGTTAGAATTCTAGTTGTCTTCCTCTGCACACTTCAAAAAAAAAAAAAAGCTGATGCAAAATTTAATATAAAATTCATGGAGCTGAGACTACTCAAAATATTTTTCATCAACAGAGCAAAGTTGGAGGACTCATAATTTTCAGGCTCAGAATGGATATTACAAACACAGAGATCAACAGCATGTCTAGTATTGCAAAAGATGAGTTCAAATCCCAGCACCATTGCAGTTCCGGGGATCTGGCGCCCTCTGCTGGCCTCCATGAGGACACACATGCACTTGACATATGCTCCTACACAAAGACAAAAATAATAAAAGTAGTCTTTTAAAAAAACTGCTTGAAGACTCTTAAAATTTTTGATCGTTTAAAATTATCCTTATTGGTTTATTTTATTTATTGGTGTATGCTTGTTTGTTTATCTGTATTGACAGGTGTGTGCTATGTGTGGAGATCAGAGGACATTTTGGGGAAGTCATTTTTTTCCCTTCCATCATGCGGGAGACCTGGGGATTGAACTCAGACCATCTTGCTAGTCAGCAAGCACCTTTACCAACTGAACCATCTTTCAGGCCCCAAGAAGAAAACTTAATGAGAAACGAAGAATCTGTGGAGCAATGGTGCAGGAAAGCTGGCTGTCACATGCAGAAGAACAAGGTTGGGTCCCTTCTTCCCAACACATGCAAAAACTAACTCAAAATGGATCAAAGACAAACACAAAACACCATGTAAAACTATCAGGGGAAAACATAAGTCATTTCCATTAGGCAATAGTTTCTTAGGTTGCACAAGAGGGGCTAAAGAGGGGACCCTGCTCTTACCAGGGTGTGGGTTCAGTTCCCAGCACCCAGGTTGGACAATTCACAGCTGCCTATAACTTTAGTCCTAGGTTATCTGGTTCCCTCTTCTTTCTTCCTTGGGCACCTGATCTCATAATAATAAATAATAAAAACGAGAGAAGTTTAAAAGCTGCCCACAGGATGGAGAAAATATTTGCAAATCACATATTTATATGACAGCAGTATATCCAAAAAGGTAAGATGGACACAGAATATGTAAAGAGCTCTTAGGATTCAACAATAAAAGCACAAATAACCCAGCAGAAAAGGAGTCAAAATAGGCATTCTCCAATAATGATGCACAAATTGTGAATGAGTGTGTGACAAGAAGTCCAACATTGCCAGTCTTCAGAGAAATACAGATAAAATCTATTTTGTTCCTCCAGTGGAATGGTCATCACTTTTTAAACTACTTGATTAAAAGTGTAGTGTAGAGAAAATTGGTTGCCAGAGGGAATATTATAATGGTACAGCCACTTGGGAACAGTCAGCTCCTCAAAAGATCAGAGTGACAATGTGATCCAGCAATGTCACTTATGGATGCACACAGAAAACAGTTAAACATGTATCTACACATAAACAAATTGAACTTCAATGTTAAGTAGTATTTATAACACTCCAAAGTGTAAGTAATACAAGTGTTCATCAAAAATGACAAAAAATCAACATACCCATATATCAGTAGGATAATGTTTAATCATAAAAAGAAATAAAGCACCAATATGCCTGTCACATGGATAAATCTGGAAAATATTTTTTACTAAAAGAAAGAATACAGACGGGGGCTGGTGAGATGGCTCAGCGGGTAAGAGCACCCGACTGCTCTTCTGAAGGTGATAAGTTCAAATCCCAGCAACCACATGGTGGCTCACAGCCATCCGTAACAAGATCTGGCTCCCTCTTCTGGAGTGTCTGAAGACAGCTACAGTGTACTTACATATAATAAATAAAATAAATCTTAAAAAAAATTGGCATTCTTAAAAAAAAAAAAAGAAAGAATACAGACATTTGGGCCACCAGTTTTATGATCCTACTTATATGAAATATCTAGAATGATGGAGTCCAAAGTCAGAAAGTGGATTAGTGGTGACAGGATGTGGGAGGGAACCTGGGGAAGGAGCCTGGGGGAAGGAGACTGGGGGGAAGGAGCCTGGGGGAGGAGCCTGGGGGAGGAGCCTGGGGGAAGGAGCTTGAAGGAGGAGCCTGGGGAAGGAGCCTGGGGGAGGGAGTATGAGAGGAGGGATCTTAAAAGCACCAGGTTTCCTCTGCATGGTAGCAATGTTCTATAATTAAGCCATGATGATAGTCATAAAGTGGATTAATATAGCAAAAAATCAGGAAGCTGTACACTTTCAAAGGGTCAATTTTATGTTATGTGAATTGTATCTTAGTTTTTAAATTGTTCTATTCAGAATGGTGAAACCGCTTTAACGACAGACCTAGAGAAAAGTGTCATTTTAAAGCATATATTACACAGAAATAACTGTTAGGGAAAAAATCCTCCAAAACAAACAAACAAATAAACAAAAACCAACCCTTTCAGGGATCTGGAGAGATGGCTCAGAGGTTAAGAGCATTGGCGCACTGGGTTCTGTTCCCAGCACCCACATGGCTGTTCACAACCATAACTCTAGTTTTAGAGGATCTAACACCCACTTCTGCCCTCTTCTGCCCTCTCATATACATAGTGCACATATAGGCACTAGGAAATCACACTTATAAAATTATACACACACACACACACACACACACATATATATCCAAATTTTGAAATTTTTGATAAAGTAAATTCTTTTGTAAGACTTACCTCTCAAAAATGGACTTGAAAAGAGATTAAAAATTGAAACAAACAAACAAACAAACAAACAAACAAACAAAATTAATGGTAAGGGTTAGGGACAGGACTCTAATTCAGATTCCAGATCCTGCCTAAAGAACCAGGTGAAATAGAGCACAATTCACAGTCTCAGCACTTAGGAGATGGGAGGAGGGAGACAGAGACAGAGACAGAGAGATGGGGCAGGGGAAGGGGGATAAATAAAAGAGTGGAAATGCCTTAGGGTTTCACTGCTGTGAACAGACACCATGACCAAGGAAACTCTTATAAAGGCAAACATTTCATTAGAGCTGGCTTACAGTCCCAGAGGTTCAGTCCATTATCACCATGTCAGGAAGCATGGCAGCATCCAAGCAGACAGGAGGCTGAAGAGGATCTACATATTGATCTGCAGGCAGCAGGAGACTGTCTTCCACAGGCAGCCAGAAGGAAGGTCTCTTCTACACTGGGCACCAGGAAACCTCAAAGCCATTACAAACTGACACACTTTCTCCAACAAAGCCACACCTCCTAATAGTGTCATTTTCCATGGGCCAAGCATATTCAAACCACCACAGGAAGAAATTTGCCTAGACTAAAAACTAATTGTACTTAAGATAATTATTTTTTAAAGAGCGAATGAGAAGTATTATGCCTTTTATCCTTAATTTGGGGATAATTCAGATTCAAGCCTGATATCATTTATAGACAAATGCAGGAAAGAAAGCAAATCAATAACTGGGCTTTGGGGTGTGGTTAAGCAATTTCCTTTCCTTTCCTTTCCTTTCCTTTCCTTTCCTTTCCTTTCCTTTCCTTTCCTTTCCTTTCCTTTCCTTTCCTTTCCTTTCCTTTCCTCTCCTCTCCTCTCCTCTCCTCTCCTCTCCTCTCCTCTCCTCTCCTCTTCTCTTCTCTTCTCTCCTTTTCTTTCTTTCTTTCTTTCTTTCTTTCTTTCTTTCTTTCTTTCTTTCTTTCTTCCTTCCTTTCTCTCTCTCTCTCTCTCTCTTTCTTTCTTTCTTTCTTTCTTTCTTTCTCTCTCTCTCTCTCTCTCCCTTCCTTCCTCTTTCTTTCTTTCTTTCTTTCTTTCTTTCTTTCTTTCTTTCTTTCTCTCTCTCTCTCCCTTCCTTCCTCTTTCTTTCTTTCTTTCTTTCTTTCTTTCTTTCTTTCTTTCTTTCTTTCTTTCTTTCTTTCTTTTTTTCTTTCTTTCTTTCAAGGATGATTGAATCCAGCTGCACACTAAGGAAATAATATACTACCAACAAATAGGGTTCATAATGAAAATAAGAGGCCAATTCAATATTAAAAGTCTACTATTTTAACTAACCATATTAGTGTGTCAAAGATGGCAAACAATATTAAAGTCTTTGTAAACCAGAGATAGTGCTCACAAAATTTGTTTTTTTAAAATTACATTCAATCTAATATTAAATTATGAAAAGCACTAAAAGCACTATAATTAAATTCAGTAAAAGTAACAAAACAACAAGGCCCCAGCCATTGGTGTCCCTTAATTTCATCCCCCAAAACATGGGTATTCAAGAGGCTAAATAACGGTTCTGTAATAAATATTAATATATATTAAAATATCAAAATTTATTTTTCTGTATCTTCTAGGGAAACAAAGGTGTCTTTACCCACCTATCATAACATTTCTTGTAATCCTTAGAGATTAAAAATTAAATTGTTATCAGGTTATTCTAGTAACTTCCAAACCATTTGCTGATTTCAAGTAGTTGCTGGTGCAAATTTAGGAACACGACCATCACTAATTAAGTGAGCAGTAGTCTGACACACATAGCACCCTGAATTCTTCCAGCTACTTATCAGGAATTAGGATTCAGCGCTGACTGGTCTCACTTAAGATCACAATAGTGGTCAAATGCCGAGGCTTTGGTCAACTCCTATTGAACGCACAACAACGAGTCCAAACCTTTAAAGCACTTGGTTTCTATGTTCTCAAATTCATTATCCTTGAAGACATACAGAAATCACAGGCTATAATGTTGTCCAGTCATATGCCACTTAGCACATTTTGATGAGGGACAGGCAGGACTCAGCTGGTCATCTGAGAAGACTGTCTAACTCCCTGTGACAGGACAGCCCTCGGAGCCTGTCAGCATGTCCTGTGGTGTGTTCCCACATGTGGGATAGCCTAGCTCACCCTTCTCAGAACAGTTTCCCATGACCGGGTGATGTGTTACTCTATTTAATTACAAAAATCATTTTATCAACCTGCATTTATCTTTGCCCTAGGATGCAAATAGTGGTAGTAATACTGGTGGCCATACTGGTAGTAATGAAAAACTTTCAAACACAATTTAGTGAGAAAAAAAATTTTTTTAAATTTATGTTTTTACTTTTGACATGAAGTACATTTTCTGTCTGCTTATGGGTCAGATTCATTTTCTCTTTAAATTAATATTTTCTCTCACCAGAAAGCATCTACTATCTTTATTTCTGTTAAACCTCCTCTCCCCTTTGGTTTTCTGTGTTTCCACATTTTTAGTGTTTGCCACATTAATCTGCCTCCGATCATTAGTGAAACTTCACATTAAACTGTCACTACTCCTATTTTACTTTCAAATTAACTTATACTGGAGTATCTTTCGAAAAAGAGGACAATTTTCTCAGTGTTTGCTCCTATTACACCATTTCTGTTAAATTGATAAACTGGAAAACTTCAAGCTGTTTTTTTTTAACCCATAAGGACCCCAGTGTTCTCAGTCTCATTGTTTCAACATTCAACACTTTGGCTTTGTCATTATTTTTTCCTGATACTATAGAACGCATGACAATAAATCAAATACTAATTTAGAAGACATTCATAACCACTTACCTATTATAGATAAGTCAGGCATCACATGGGGATACCCAACTTCGGTGAGTCAGACACTACCTGACTAAAATGTCCGAGAAGTTTGCTATAATAATTGTTTGAAACCGTGGTTCTCTCCCCTGCTCTTCTCAGACTTGTACAAAATCTAATAAGTTTTCCATGGAAATATTGTTCGACACGACCATTTTTCTCATGTGTCAACAATAAATTTTGATAAATTATTACAGGTGCTTCCCCTTTCTGCCTCATGAGATCAACAAAACCCATTAAATTATCTTCCAACTCTTGAAGTTCCTGTGTTAAATAAATTATTAAAACTATTTTATATGAAATGGTTGAGGTTTCATCAATAATGATTGACATTTTACTGCCTTGATTTATATATTTTCCAAAATGTTGTTTTCATCTCTCAGCAGATAAATATTTCTGCAACAAGCAAGTCTATATATTTAGATTGCAATGATAAGCCTATATTAATGGCATTCCTTATTTGAAATTTATTAAATATTTTATGTCTGGGGATGTACAATTATTTTTAAGCACATATGTGGTATTCGCTAGATGTTTTTCATTTGCCTTATTAACATTTTGATAAGCTTTAAGAAATTTTATTACAAATACTTATCATGTGAAGTTGATTCATAATATTTTTATGTTTTTCCTTATTGATGAAAGAAATTGTTCTTTATTTAAACTGAAAATTTTAACAGGACATAATCATCACTTTTGTGAAATATGGAAATATGGTATTTTCCATTTAAATTTTTTTAGATTTATTGATTTCCTTTTTATGTGTATAAGTGTTTGCCTGCATGTATGTTGTGCACCACATGCATGCCTCGTGTCCATGGAGGTCAGAAGAGGCTGTCAGATCCCATAAAACTGGAATAACAGTTGGCTGTGAGCCACTGTGCAACCTTGGCAATCAAGCCCAGGTCCTCTGCAAGAGCAGCCCGCGTTCTTAACCACTGACCAATATTTCTAGCCCTTGACTTTTTTTTNGTTTGCCTGCATGTATGTTGTGCACCACATGCATGCCTCGTGTCCATGGAGGTCAGAAGAGGCTGTCAGATCCCATAAAACTGGAATAACAGTTGGCTGTGAGCCACTGTGCAACCTTGGCAATCAAGCCCAGGTCCTCTGCAAGAGCAGCCCGCGTTCTTAACCACTGACCAATATTTCTAGCCCTTGACTTTTTTTTTGTAATTTTTTTCTTCTTTTTTTTCATTTTATTAGATATTTTCTTTATTTACATTTCAAATGCTATCCTGAAAGTACCCAATAACCTCCCCCCATCCTACTCCCCTACCCACCCACTCCCACTCCCACTCCCACTCCCACTTCTTGGCCCTGGCGTTCCCCTGTACTGGGGCATATAAAGTTTGCAAGACCAAGGGGCCTCTCTTCTCAATGATGGCTGACTAGGCCATCTTCTGCTACATATATAGCTAGAGACACGAGCTCTGGGAGTACTGGTTAGTTCATATTGTTATTCCACCTATAGGGTTGGAGACCCCTTCAGCTCCTTGGGTACTTTCTCTAACTCCTCCACTGGGAGCCCTGTATTCCATCCTATAGATGACTGTGAGCATCCACTTCTGTATTTGCCAGGCACTGGCATAGCCTCACTCAAGATAGCTATATCAGGGTCCTTTCAGCAAAATCTTGCTGGCATATACAATAGTGTCTGGGTTTGGTGGCTGATTATGGGATGCATCCCCAGATGGGGTAGTCTTAGATGGTTCATCCTATCATCTTAGCTCCAAACTTTGTCTCTGTAACTCCTTCCATGGGTGTTTTGTTCCCTATTCTAAGGAGGAATGAAGTATGCACACTTTGGTCTTCCTTCTTCTTGATATTCTTGTGTTTTGCAAATTGTATCTTGGGTATTCTAAGTTTCTGGGCTAATATCCACTTATCAGTGAGTGCATATCAAGTGACTTCTTTTGTGATCACTAAGGATGATATCCTCCAGATATATCCATTTGCCCAAGAATTTCATAAATTTATTGTTTTTAATAGCTGAGTAGTACTCCATTGTGTAAATGTACCACATTTTCTGTATCCATTCTTTTCTGTATCCAGATGTCGAGGGACATCTGGGTTCTTTCCAACTTCTGGCTATTATAAATAAGGCTGCTATGAACATAGTGGAGCATGTGTTCTTGTTACCAGTTGGAACATCTTCTGGGTATATATGCCCAGGAGAGGTATTGCTGGATCTTCTGGCAGTACTATGTCCAATTTTCTGAGGAACCACCAGACTGATTTCTAGAGTGGTTGTACAAGCTTGCAATCCCACCAGCAATGGAGGAGTGTTCCTCTTTCTCCACATCCTTGCCAGCATATGCTGTCACTTGTATTTTTGATCTTAGCCATTCTGAATGGAGTACGGTAGAATCTCAAGGTTGTTTTAATTTGCATTTCCCTGATGATTAAGGATGTTGAACATTTTTTCAGGTGCTTCTCAGCCCTTCAGTATTCCTCACTTGAGAATACTTTGTTTAGCTCTGTACCCCATTTTTAATGGGATTATTTGAATTTCTGGAGTCCAGCTTCTTGAGCTCTTTGTATACATTGGATATTAGTCCCCTATCAGATTTAGGATTGGTAAAAATCCTTTCCTAATCTGTTTGTGGCCTTTTTGTCTTATTGACAGTGTCTTTTGCCTTGCAGAAGCTTTGCAATTTCATGAGGTCCCATTTGTCAATTCTTGATCTTACAGCACAAGCCACTGCTGTTCTGTTTAGGAATTTTCCCCCAGTGTCCATATCTTTGAGGCTTTCCCCCACTTTCTCTTCTATAAATTTCAGTGTCTCTGGTTTCATGTGGAGTTCTTTGATCCACTTAGACTTGAGCTTTGTTCAAGGAGATAAGAATGAGGCCCCTTGGTATTACACACTTTATATGCCACAATACAGGGGGATGCCAGGGCCAAGAAGAGGGAGTGAGTGGGCAGGGGAGCAGGGTGGGGTGAGGGGAGAGGGAACTTTTTGGATGGCATTTGAAATGTAAATGAAGAAAATATCTAATAAAAATTGATTAAAAAAATGGATCAATTCGCATTCTTCTACATGCTAACCTCCAGTTGAGCCAGCACCATTTGTTGAAAATGCTGTCTTTTTTTCACTGGATGGTTTTAGCTCCTTTGTCAAAGATCAAGTGACCATAGGTGTGTGGGTTTATTTCTGGTTCTTTAATTCTAATCCATTGATCTACCTGTCTGTTGCTGTACCAGTACCATGCAGTTTTTATCACAATTGCTCTGTATTACAGTTTGAGATCAGGGATGGTGATTCCACCAGAGGTTCTTGTATTGTTGAAAATAGGTTTTGCTATCCTAGGTTTTTTATTATTCCAGATGAATTTTAAAATTGTCCTTTCTATCTCAGTGAAGAATTGAGTTGGAATTTTGATGGGGATTGCATTGAATCTGTAGATTGCTTTCGGCAAGATAGCCATTTTTATGGTATTAATCCTGCCAATCCATGAGCATGGGAGATCTTTCCATCTTCTGAGATCTTCAGTTTTGTTCTTCAGAGACTTGAATTTCTTATCATACAGATCTTTCACTTCCTTAGTTAGTGTCATACCAAGGTATTTTATATTATTTGTGACTATTGTGAAGGGTGTTGCTTCCCTAATTTCTTTCTCAGCCCATTTATCCTTTGTGTAGAGAAAGGCCATTGATTTGTTTGAATTAATTTTATATCCAGCTACTGCACTGAAGCTGTTTATCAGGTTTAGGAGTTCTCTGGTGGAATTTTAGGGTTACTTATATATACTATCATATCATCTGCAAATAATGATACTTTGACTTCTTTCTTTCCAATTTGTATCTCCTTGGTCTCCTTTTGTTGTTGAGTTGCTCTGGCTAGGACTTCAAGTACTATATTGAATAGGTAGGGAGAAAGTGGGCAGCCTTGTCTGGTCCCTGATTTTAGTGGGATTGCTTCCAGTTTCTCTCCATTTAGTTTGATGTTGGCCACTGGTTTGCTGTAGATTGCTTTTATCATGTTTAGGTAAGGGCCTTGAATTCCTGATCTTTCCAAGACTTTTATCAT
>CACVCL010033005.1:0-11332 GCA_902729485.2 Mus minutoides | reverse complement strand
GAATTAATTTAAAGAAAATGCATTGGGTGCATAAAAACACAGATGGCACCTAGACGGGATAAAAGGTGATCCTGCTGACAGGAATGAGTGTGGAGATACAGAAATATAGGATGGGAAGCTGGCTTCAAACCCCTCTAACCTGGAAAAAAAACATGACATTTTCCTGAGTAGATAAAATTATCCAAAATCACTCTTTCTGTGGGAATTTTGCACAGTGTAAGTTTCTGCTCTAAAATAGCATGAATGACTTGAGAAGGTTAAATACTAGAGCATTTAAATAACGTTTTCACAGAACATTTAAATAATAACTTAGTGTTTCTCTCGCTTACCTGAAACCACACTCCTCTGAATAAAACCCAAGATTCCACTTGCCAATGAATTCATTTCACCAGAGCAAGCCAAGGAGTGCAGATTCCATTGTTGCCCTGAGATCAGACTCTTTCCTGCTGTTTCCAAGAGGCTGGGAAGGTAATGTGCCTTGGCTGAGAAAGCTTGCCATGGCACTAGTCTCTTTTCAATGGCACCTTGTCTGCTGAGACAGTATTTTAAAACGAGAGAAAGAGCAGTGGCTTTCTATACCATTTTTCTTCTGTGAACAACATTCTGTATTCCAAAAGCACAGCACAAAGAGTCAGGCTCTCATGAGCAGGTTATGCGAAGATGGGGAATGCCCATAGTCAGCCTACTACAAAGCCGGGAGTCCTGCTGCTGAGTCACGCCGACAATGAGCCTGCTACAAAGATGGGAGTTCTGCTGAGTCACACCACTTACTTTCTCCCATTGTTTGCCTCAGGAGTCATTTCTCCACATAGTACTTCCCTTCATTTTGATCAAATATTTTGTGACTGGAGCCTTGGAATGGCTTGACTATCTTTCTTGCTTGGCTCAACTGAAGCAGAGAGTGTGGAGTGTATCTGCCCTTCCTCCATGGACCATTTCCTTCTTTCCACCTAGCACTGGCATCACAATGGTGAAGCACATAGGCCCAGCTTTGGGACTTTGTGCAGAGGTCCTGTACAAGGGCATTAGTGGTGAATAGGAGACCAGTGTATAAGACAATAGCAGATTTTAATCTGTGCCCCTGAGGGAACAAACCAGCTACCTTAGTAGAGTGGTGAGAGCCCAGGTCACTTAGGTCCCAGATGACACCCTTTAAATTGCAGAATGCTTGAATTACAGAATGTTTACTATCTAAAGAATAAGGAAGGAAAAGTCAGAGTCACAGGAAAAGCATTCCAGGAAGAGGAAAGAGCAAGTGCAAAGGCTTTCAGACAGGAAGTAGTCATCAGGAGAACAATGTCACTGGATATTAGCCAGTAAGCATCCTAAGGAAAGCACCCCAAAAAAACGGGAGGACCAGACATGGCGGGGCCTTCTGAGCCATGAAAGAAGGGTTTATTCCAAGGAGAAATAAGTTTTCTCTGGAGAAAGCTTAGGGAGATTTTAGGCCAGAGAGCAGATGATTGGATTGCTATCTTAAAACACAGAACTTATTAAAAAAAAATCAGAGTAAACTTAGAATCTCATCTATGTTGGTTTGCAAATACACAGTAAGCAGATACTGATGGAGGAATTGGTATTAAAATGAGAAATCCTTTTGCCCAGGAATTTCATAAATTCATCGTTTTTAATAGCTGAGTAGTACTCCAGTGTGTAAATGTACCACATTTTCTGTGTCCACTCCTCTGTTGAGGGACATCTGGGTTCTTTCCAGCTTCTGGCTATTATAAATAAGGCTGCTATGAACATAGTGGAGCATGTGTCCTTATTACCAGTTGGAACATCTTCTGGATATGTGCCCAGGAGAGGTACTGCAGGATCCTCTGTTAGTGCTATGTCCAATTTTCTGAGGAACCACCAGACTGATTTCCAGAGTGGTTGTACAAGCTTGCAATCCCACCAGCAATGGAGGAGTGTTCCTCTTTCTACACATCCACGCCAGCATCTGCTGTCACCTGAATTTTTGATATTAGCCATTCTGACTGGAGTGAGGTGGAATCTCAAGGCTGTTTTGATTTGCATTTCCCTGATGATTAAGGATGTTGAACCTTTTTTCAGGTGCTTCTCAGCCCTTCGGTATTCCTCACTTGAGAATTCTTTGTTTAGCTCTGTACCCCGTTTTTAATGGGGTTGTTTGAATTTCTGGAGTCCACCTTCTCGAGTCACAAATGCTCTACCAAGGCTTTAAAATTCCTGTCAGGTACAAAGTTAGTAGGTAGCATATGATCAACAGGTAAACCTATTCCTAAGTCCTACCTTCACCATTCATCAGCTGGGTAACCTTAAGCAAGTAGACGTTCTTCTCTTTTCTTCAATTTCTCCATACTAACTAGGAGTGCAAGCTGCCTGTGGGACTGTTGAAAACTGTCAGGCTGTGGAAGGTGGAAGCTTCAGCACTTGCAGCCTCTCCGAGAGTAGTGCTGATGACAGCCAAAATTCCACTAAGGTCACACTAAGTGCCACAAGATTAGTCAGTGAGCTGAGGAGATGAGCTCCATTGGCAGAGTACATGCTGCAGCAATCTGAGTTCATTCCCCAACATCCATGTAAAAAGTGGGCACATATCACTAAATGTGATCTCAGAGTGAGAAGGTAGTTAAAGGCAGATCCCCAGAGCTCTAGCCTAATTGGCAAGGGTCAGGTTCCATTGAGAAAGCCTGTCTCAGAAAAGCAACGTGGAAACTCTCAACCACACCTGAGATTGATTTCTGACCTCCACACTCGTGCACACCCATAAACACACACACACACACACACAAACACAAACACATACTCCTGAGCACATGTGTACACACACAAGAATCTAGTACTTTCTCATTAAATAGGAAGAAACCCTAGAACCTTAAGCTCAGAACCTTACTCAATCTGCCAGCCACCCTTTGGAAATCAAAGAGCTTATTCTGCCAAAGGAAAAATGAGCACAGGGTTTTTAGAGCGGTGGAGGGGACTCTTAAGGTGGGTTAATCTCATGGCACAAGAGTTGCTTCTCCAAGGCTAGAGGAATCCAGAGTGCAACATCCCCTTGTTTCTTACAGTCACACTCCCCTGAGTCTTACTCAGACGCCTACAAGCCCATGAGGAGGCCTTCACCTGTCTACTCATCAGAGACAGTGTTTGAGAGAGGTTAGAATGCAGCAGAGCTAGCTGAGTCTATTCATCCTGAGCTGCTGCTTTGATTTGTCTCCTCTGGGCTGTGATCTAGAACTCACCTCACTGCACTATTGCTGACAGAGTGGGGCCTCTGACGAAAACATAGCATGATGTCTGATGCCAATGCTCTAAGTGCTTTGAGACTCTTGGGCCTTTAGTGGTTCAACTCTTAGGTCCTTCAGAATCTCTTGGTTCCCTAGGGAGGCCTGAAAGGCTCTCAGTCCATTTCCTTACATACAGCTCAGAGCACTTGGCCCTGGTAGTCTGTCTTAAAGGACAGCAGGTTAGGCACATATTAGGAGATAAACTTTCAGCTCTGGCATGAGAGCAATGTTTGGAGAGAGACACCCACTTGGTTCAGATCCCATTTTGGTGCTAACACTGGTGTATTAGGTGAGTTGTTGAATCCTTCTGGAACTCAGTTCTTTCCCTTACAAAACAAGACTAATGGCACTTAGCTGTTTAGGGCTTGAATGTAATGACTAAGCAAAACACCTCATATAAACATATGAAATGTTAGTCTTTACCACCACCTCCACCTCCACCGCCACCGCCACCGCCCCTGCCGCCGCTGATCACTATCATCATCAGTGAATCCAGGATATGAAGGCAAATAACATCGGACATCAACTAGTATGAACTAAACAAGAAAAGATGAAGAGAAGAAAGGCCTCTCCACCACATGCCCTTAGCTTTTCCTTTCAACAGAAGTTTGCATGTAAATTCTTTCTTTATACTTAGAAAATCTCTGTATGGTGCTACTTCATATAAGACCTAGCATGGAAAATGGTCAGCACATTTTTACTGATGGAAAATTAAGCTTCAATAGCTTCAGTGGAAAGATGATGTGATGGGCCAGGTGACCATTAAAACACTACGGGGATCAATCTCATCACTTACATGAAAGCTCACTCTTCCACAAGAAAAGGATTGGTTAGAAAGGAAATATGTTTGATCGAAAAGCACTGTGCTTGGGTGAGGGGTGTTTGCATGACTCTGAGGTTTGTCGCTGTTCTCCGTTCTGAGCATTGAAACCAGGATCCGACACATGTTGGGAAGTGCTCTACCACAGAGCTGCTTTTCTTGATTAAAACATCTCACCAAACGTGCTCTATCACCCTCAGATTTCCCTTTGAGGCCAGAGTTAGCCAAGATCCTCTAGTCTACCAAGTAGTTGGGCTTCGGAGACCTCCCGGGCTCAGCCACATGTCACTTTTCAAGTACAGAATACTGACACATACCAAGAGACAGGCAGATACAACACAAACTAAGTCTCAAAACCTAAATATAATCATGACATGGAGCTAAACAGTGGCTATCTAGTCAAGCTTTTCTTGTTTTGGAAATGTTTCTTCTTAATAGAGAAAGAAAAAATCCAGAGGCCACATCAGAAAGGAAGAATTAGGTAGGTGCAGGAAGTAATTTCACAGAATGATTCCTCACTGGAATTCCCCAGTATGGGTTTCCAGTGTGACTTCCCAGTCTAATATGGAGTTATCTCCCAGCCCCATACCTCATTGTGATCTCCCAGTCTGATCTCCTGGTGTGATCTCCCAGTCTTTTATCTTGGTGTAATCTCCCAGGCTGATATCCTCGTGTGATCTCCCAGTCAGGTATCATGATGTGACTTCCAGTCTGATATCTTGGTGTGAACTCCCCTGTTGATCTCCTGGTGTGATCTCTTAATCTGATTTCCCAGTCTGATCTTCCAGCCTGACCTTTCGGCTCCACCCTGCCAGGGCCACCACCTTGCCTTCCTCTATTGTGCCTACTCACACATCCTGTTTCTAAGTAGAGAACATCACTACATTATATTCTGTTAGTCAAACTTAGCACGATGTGGGCCCCTGGAAAATATCTTTCTTTCCTACTTTCCTGTTTAACAATATCCCAAGGCAAAACAGTCTCAGCCATCCTGATCTCTGAAAGTGGAAGCCTCTGGAAGATCTGGCATACACACCTGTGGTCCTCTCTGATCAGGATGGACTCATGCTATGAGCCTACTCTATGCTGACTCCACCAGGGAAGGTGAACCAGGAGTGAATTAGACTCCGTGAGAGGAGCACACATTGACTTCATCAGTCTCCCCTTTGTCCATTCAGATGGTCCTTCATTCAGGGATCCAGTGCATCTGAGTGTATGCTCTCATACAATATACCATGTCCTGAGGGTGACACAGAAAATGAAGGAGCAAAGGCAAAGTTTCTGCCATTAGTATACATACCACCAATCTTGTGGGGCGTATAATAGAGACAGTAACCTGAGTAGAGATATACCAGGGTGTGACTTTGACCTCCTTGTGCAGTCAAATCAAGTACATGGCTGTGGCTTCTGCCTTACCTTTGGAAGATGATTTTTTTTCAAGGTCATCTCTGATGTAGGCCATGTAATTATACAGAAAACCATTACAACAATTGACAGAAAAAAAATGTATAAAAGGAAGACATATCATTCTGATTAATGTCAATATAAATTTTCATATTCAGATACAGATAAGCAGTCAAATGCATATTGGAGTCAAAATATCCCTTTATTTTATGTGTTCTCTCCCTCTCTCTCTCTCTCTCTCTCTCTCTCTCTCTCTCTCTATATATATATATATATATATATATATATATATATATATATATATATATATATATATATATATATATATATATATATATATATATAAATAGGTTAATACTTGTAATGACTTATGAGACAATTTCTGTAATACCAAACTAATAAGTAAGTAAAAGAATACACTAATTTGGTTTCTTTAGGGAGAATATCCTATTCCATGTTCAGCACAAACATCTTAATCAAATTTAAATATCACCAGACGGAAGAGTAAAGATTAGATGTTATCACAGCTCTACCCTTGGTACACCTGTTTGACATGATTGTGTTCTTCTATCTCATTCACAGGAGAAGGCTCACCCCCATCCATTCCTGTGCAGAGAGAAGAAAAAATTAACTATTTCCCATTGACACAATGATCAGAAATTTCCAAAACTGGTCAAAATGTGTCACTTCTCCATCAAGCCCAAGTCAAAGTAAACATGGCTCGTTTTTTTTTGTTGTTTGTTTGTTTGTTTGTTTGTTTTCTGTCTCCCATGGAGACACCATGGAAAATATTCAGCTTGCCATACTAAAAAATGTTCTATTTCTATACCATGATAGTAAAAGTTTGCCTTTCAGAGCATGAGGAAATAACTCATCTGATCAAGTTCTTGTTGCAAAACCAGGAGACCTAGTTTATTTCCCAGTATTCACTCAAAAATGCAAGCACTGTAGAGGATGTTTGTGCTCACGAGGCTAGGGAGGCAGAGAGAGAAGGATCCCTGAGACTCACTGGCCAGCCTTTCTAGCTAATCAACAAGTTCCAAGTTCAATAAGACATCATCTATAAATAACCAAATTAATAGACTTGAATGGAGATAGATTAGGAAAACCTAGGCTTTATGTCTGGCCTCCATATATACATGCACACACATATGCACACATCTGCAGAAGGAAGGAAAAGTGCACATCAGAGCTGATAAAACACAGCAACAACAAAACTCTTACACTTTGATTTTTCTAATGGTTAAAGTGAAATACTTAAGTTACTGACAACTCTATTTATTCTTATATCCTTAGAAATTTGAGGACACTAATTCTCATCTTTAGCCACACATCTGTTTTAAACCCTTGGCCATTTAGCCAAAATATGGTGGTGTGTGTTGAGGGTGGCGGTAAAGGCTATTATTTCACAGAGATTTGCCAAGGTGGAGAGAAGCTATCTGAATTTAAAAGCAGATGGAATGTTTTCCAAAGATGTGACTGTTGAAGTCAAAGTAACACAAGAAGAGCACAGTCATAAGCAGAGAATGGTGGAAAGAGAGGGAAAAAAAATCACACAATCAGAAAACAGGCACTAAGAGGAGCTTGAGGGGCAGAAGAGAAGCCAGCTTGCAGAAAGGCAGTGAAGGAACACTGGGAAATGTAAATGGGAAGTGTGAAGCAGTAAGAAAGGCCCGAACCAAACTCAGAGTCAGGGCTCACAGCAAGAAGTTCGCGCTTTAGTCCAAAAATATCCATCCTGGGACTCACCTATTTACAATTTCATTCCAGCATATGAGAGGGGTAGTAGCCATAGTGACAGAGGAATGAAAGGAACACTGGGGCACAGGGACAACTCTGGCCTCAGTTTGCCACTCTTGCAAGCATAGCATCAAGCCCTGGGCAGTCAACACTGAATAGTACCTGACTCTTCAAGTGAGCATTTATAGCCACGGCTGTCACCAATCTTCTTCACACAGCCTTTGCTTACTTGCAATGCTGTCCTCTTGGTAGATGACCTTGAGTGAGCTAAAGTCAGTTCAGAGCCTTGTGAAAGGTCGTGCGGATACTCTCTAGCAGAGTCTCCCTAGCCCTTCAAAGAGCGCTGCTCGGTACCACCAAATGTGGTCTTTCTCCATATTAACAGATGCCATTTCCAGCATGCTACATGCTGACATTATGTAATCCTGACACCAAATTCAAAGAAAGCAGACACATTCTCTCCCCCTGTCTGGCTTCCCTTCCCATTCGGCTTTAAGGCAGATTGTGCTGTGCCTGAAGTGCCGCCTGCTGCTGATACAGGCATTAATGAGAGAAGATTCTGAGAAACGGCCTGCAGCGCATACAGCCCCACCCAAAGGAGGAGACACTCTCTGCATGTAATGTCACAGCTGCTGGGTCTGACATTTAACTACATGCAAACAAACTGAGCTGGACCCACAGTTCTAACAGCTGCAACTGTGTAGGGTCTGAAGTGGGAAAAAATGTGTATTTTATACAAACACTTGAAATAATGTGTATTTGCTGAGTACCCTGTGTAAGCAGTCTGTGTGATCTTCCCATTATCCTATTTTTAAAAAATATAATTTGATGTTATGTTTTTTGACCAAAATATTAATACTTTGGTTGTACAGAGTAGGGAAAATATAAAGAGAATTAGACATCACTCATCACCTCCATGCCCAGAGAGCATCACTGTAATGTTTGATGACATTTCCCAGTTTGCTTGGCTGTGTCTATGGCTGTGTCCATGTTTGATCCACCTGCAGATGCAGCCAACTTATAGATAATGATGCAATGGAACCCTTTAACATGGATATAAAGTCAGTTATGATAGTGACTTTGCATAAACTCGTAATGATAGTGTTACTACTTCATTACTAGTTGTTTCTTACATGTTGAGAACTAAGGCTATTAACTCCTTCTGGCTTACCCTGAACTTCTCTAGGCTGAGCTCTGAGAATCCCACATCTTAGGACAAACTGGGGACATTTGGTCACTTGATTTAAATGAGCACATCCAGTCAACCTCCATTATTTTACATCCTGTAGGGGAAGGCAGTGAGTGTCTGAGAAGCATTTGCTGAAATTGGTTTTGGGGAGACCTCTGTCCCTTCAGCTTCTACCCATCAGGAATCTGTCTTTGTGTCTGGCAAGTGCAGAGAATTCATTGCAGCTTTCAAGTTTGAGTCTGAATTAAGATGTAGTTCAGTTGTTTGTGTACAAACAGCAAGCAAATCGCTGTGCTCAAATGAAGGTCATCGCCTGGCCTCACTGAACAATCTCAATTCGCTCCATTTGTCTGGTTACCGAAAAGAACTGCCTGATTAGAATTATTGTATTAACAGCAGAGTGAAGCTACGTGGAGCTTAGCACAGGGAGTGCATATTTGGACGCGGAGGGAAAGCAATTAATGCCTTGGTTATATTTGTGCAGGATCTTAGGTAGAAACAGGAGGAAAAGCTGGCTGTGGATTAGTCTATGAGCAGCAATGCACAGAAGATAGACAGGACATTCTGGATGATCTCCAGGTTACTCTCAATCACTACTCACAGTCTAAAGCCTTTATAAAATAGGGCAGTCAGGGCCAGAAGACAGCTCAGCACATAAAGACACTCGCCGACAAGCCTGATGACCTGAGTTCAAGCCCCAGGACCCACATGGAGTGAACTGAGTCCTGTGAGTTGTTCCTTTACCTACATACATGCAATATGACATGTACCTATACATGTACACACACACACACACAAAGTAAATAAATAAATAAATAAATAAATAAATACAATAAAAATTAAAATATGGTCTTGTTTTTTTCTTAGTCATTGATCAGGAAACCAAATATAGATCACACCTGTTGTGTCAGGTGAAGTAGGTTTGCCAAACAAGTCCTAGTACTGAGATTAATTCAATTGAGTTTAATTACAGTTAAGAAAGATCACCTACCAACTTCATCACCCACCACTTCAATGTTTCTCACACTCACATGCATTTGTAGGTAGAGAAAAATATATGTTATGTGCATAAATATATGTATTGAGTGTGTGTGTGTGTGTGTGTGTGTATATATATATATATATATATATATATATATAATTTTTTTTACTTTTTGCTTTTTATTATGTTTTCTTTTAATATATTAAGAAGAGCATCTGGCCTATAAAAGAAATATTTTGACACTTAAGAAATAGCTTTTAGATCCTGTAAATAGAAAGGTGTGGACGAGGTACAGGCTTACTGGTGGGGGTGGCAGCCACACATGCACTCCCAGAAAGGGGAGGAGGAGACAGGGGATCCAGAGGAAGCTGGATAGTCAGACTGGTTGAGTCCGTGGGAGCTTTGGGCTCAGTACCTAAGATGGCAAGCATGTGAGGATGGTGACAACCTCTGGCCTTCATGCACAGTGCACATCTGTGTGTATGTACAACTATACTCCACTCACATGTGCATGCATACACATACACTCAGGAACATATATGTGCACATCTGTGTGTTTGTACAACTACATCCCACACACATGTGCATGCATACCTATACACTCAGGAACATACATGCACACACTCAAAAACATGCAACAACACAGGAGGTAGTTAGTCAGACTTGACTCTAAACCTATTACGGTCCTTCATCCCAGCTGCACTGTACTCCACGGAGAAGGAATATGTCATTAGTCTGTAAGAAAAAAAATCATTCAATGGGAGCATGTATGGCTTCAGAGCAATAACCCGAGTGAGAGGATACTGAAGATGGAGGAGGGGGAAGTCTCCTTGAGACTGGCTTGTCAGGGACAGGCCCCATGAGTTGTGACTACAAGTTGTCAAGGTCCAAAGCTGAGGAGAAAGAATGGTCAAGCAATAGAAAGGAGCAAGCCCTCAGGCCCAGTCATGTTCACAGAGGGTGACTGCATCGCTTCTGTGAGCAAGCAGGAAATGAAAGAAGGTACAAGCCACATCCCACAAGCCTGTGTACCGGGGACGGGGCTGGGACTTGGTTTTCTTCCCAGTGATATTAAGAAGATCTCATGGAGACCAACTGCTGTATTCTTTGCAGCCCATGGTTGGGGGAGAAGCGGGGAGCGCTGAGCAGTTTTTTAGTATTCTAATTCTGAGTTCAGTGAGAGTCTCCAGTGTGCTTTTAGAAAACAAACACACAGGGTATGTTCTGAGACATGAGACTGCACAGAAGAGACCACACATATAAGCTTCAAACACATCGCCAAGCAAGAGTAGCCAGATGCAACACCACCTGCTGGGTGCGTTTACAAACCCTCAAGAGCATGCAAGTGAGTCCATGGAGACAATAGTTGTGCGCTTGCTTGAAATGGCAAGTGGGGTTCGCCTTCAGACAGTTACAAGAGACATCTGAGGGTGGGGGTGAGGTCATGTTCCAATACTGGAGCAGAAAAAAAGGCTGCACAGTACTGTAAACATACCAAACAGCATGGCTTTATAGACCCAGGATTGAAGGATTTATGGTATTAATTATACCCCAGTAAAAGTCTATTTTAAAATTCTTGAAGGGAGAGTCCTACATGGATTGTGGTCCTAAAAGACGAGACAAAGGGCAGAAGAGCTCACTAGAGTCATCTGAGCAAGCCATGGATCGTGGTCCAGAGGGGAAGGACGGCAGAGAGTGACACAAAGGGCCTGGCAACTGAGTGTGATCTGTGTGCATAAAGTGGAAAAGAGTGAGCCATAAAACAAGAGGGAAACCAGGATTAGCATCCTGGGGCAGCAGTCGGGCCGACAGCTTGATGTACAGCCAGCTCCTAAGTTATAGTCATGTGATTCCACGGCCGACAAACCAAAGGCAGCAGCAAGAATAGTGCTAATAATCACACATTAGATTTTACACACCAAAACAAAAGGGAGAGAGAAAGG
>CACVCL010033002.1:0-11357 GCA_902729485.2 Mus minutoides | reverse complement strand
GGCCATCATCCTGAGTGAAGTAACCCATTCACAAAAGAACTCACATAACATGTACTCACTGATATGTGGATATTAGCCCAGAAACCTAGACTACCCAAGAAACAATTTACTAAACACATGATACTCAAGAAGAAGGAAGGTCAAAATGTGGACAAGTCACCCCTTCCTAGAATTAAGAACAAAGCACACATTGAAAGAGAACACAATATTTTAAAACACACTAACTTTCTACACTCGCTCGTCTTAGCGAGACAGTCCACATGCCGAGGGTCAGAGAACAAGTTGCAGTAGTTGGTTTTCTTTGGGGTTCAAGCTCAGATCATCAGCCTTGTCTGTGGGCACCCTTACCCACTGAGCCACCTCACTGGCCCATGGTACTTTTTATATCTGGAGGGTCGCCCTACTGCACATCCCAGTTTTACTTTCACGTGTAAGCAAACACACAATTTCCACAAACACACAGTTTCTAGACTGACAAAGTGGAACAGCAAATGGAGTGTCAACGTTGGGAAAGGGCAGAGGGCCTCACTCTGTAGCCATTCCTTTCCCTCCCCTCCCCTCCTCTCCCTTCCCCTCCCCTCCCCTCCCTCCCCCTTTCTTCCTTCCTTCCTTCCTTCCTTCCTTCCTTCCTTCCTTCCTTCCTTCCTTCCTTTCTTCCTTTCTCTCTCTCTCTCCCTCCTTCCCTCCCTCCCTTCCTCCCTCCTTCCCTCCCTCCCTCCTCTCTCTTTCTTTCTTTCTTTCTTTCTTTCTTTCTTTCTTTCTTTCTTTCTTTCTTTCTTTCGGCTTAGTACAACTTGCTTTCAGTCTTGTATAGCAGTCACTTGTAATTATTCTGTACTGGAAGGAAATTAATTTGGAGGCGTCACGGGGAGAATGACTATCTGGAGATCTGGGAAATACTTTGGATTTGTTCAGAAAGTTCGTGTGGAGATTTACAACTTCACTCTCCATTTTACACTTTTCAGCAGAAAAGTCAAACAAAGCAGACACGGAGACAGCTTGTCATGTCCCCCCAGTACCATGGTGACTGCTAAGGCGGTAACTCTACACTAGCCTGAGGTATTACTTCCAGTTTGGAGCCATGCAGCTCTAATAAAATGTGTCAGGGAAGAAAACAGAGTCAAAGTCACACTATCTACCCAGAATTTTACATGGTAACTCTATAACAACTCAAGATGTTTAGAATGTGTCAAATAAAATGTCATGTGCCCACTGGGCTGTACTTTGAGAAACTGTCATAGCTTGCATGGTGTTTCTGTTGAGGCTGTACAGAAGGAAGGGAACTGAGTGTCATCTTTCTACCTTGTAACTGGAATCTTTGCACTTACAACTTCCTCTGCCAAGTAGATACTGTTTTTTCATATTTGGAGGTTCACCCTGATGCAAGCCAGTTTTATTTCCATGTGTAGACAAATACAGAATTTCAGGCAATACACTATTTGTCAGATGGACTTACAACTCCCATTATAAACATTCCTAACAAATTTTTTAATGCAGTCATCTCTGTTTTGAGTTAGTAATTCTCGGAGAGAAGATTAGAAGCTACAGACGGGGGACCTGTGGACTAGATTCTGAAAATAGATAAATTTTATTTGGTTAACGCAAACGAATTGCTAACATTTCAGTCCTTTGAATGTTTCTTATAAAACAGGAAGACCCAGTACCAGTGGGTCTGTGTATTTTCATACTTTGAGTTGCAGAAACTGAATAGAGACCATCTGTTTCATGGGAACAGGCACTCCACATTACATACACTTGTATTTAAGAGTGCATGCCTCTGCCTGGCGTGGGGTTTGAAATTGTAGCTTTTGTGATTACTTTGTTGCTGCTATTATGATGGCAGCATGCATCACAGTATTCAGACTTTTAGGTCACAAAACATAATTGGTACTAGGTCGTGTATTTTCTAGGAAAAGGTGCTACATCATTGTCTTTAAAACAGTTTACATAATATCTTGTTTAAAAATCACATAAACATCTTGCACTACTGACAGACTGTTATAGCATAGAATTTGCTTTATTAGAACACCTAGTCTGTTAATATAATAGGTAAAAACCCAGTAGTTTTGTTTCAAGATTCCAAGTAATTTATTCTGATTTTAAGATTTTTTGTTTGTTTGTTTGTTTGTTTGTTTTAAAATGTAAGTTCCAGAACAGCAGAATTAAAAAAATAATCTCAGACAATGTACTATATGGACCTGCAGTTAAATAATGAACAAAAAGCATTAACATGATAAATTTCAGTCCTCAGAATGTTTAAAATTAGAGTAATCACACTCACTGAGGAGCAGGCAAGGAGCAGGGGAAATGGCCCTAAATTCAGTTTCTTCAAGGATTTTTGTTTAACAATATGTTAGTTTATTGCTTGGGATGAACTAACTTAAATATCTGTGTTGGTCACAGCTGAAGTGTATGGATATTTAGAGCAGTAATATAAAATTAGTTGCATAAGCTTATTTTATTGGAGCCAAATAATCTCTCTCACAATGCTAGTCAGTATACGTCTTGACAAAGTCATGCTCTCCTGCACTGTACATGTTTTTCTGGGTTTTCTTTTTGTTGTTCTTGTTCTGGTTGTATAGTTGGATTAATGGAAACATCTCCCATTATAAACATTCCTCCAAGATCGCCCTTTGGGGGCACTAATAAGAAACAAGTTCCTAAGTTGTTTGGACGTGTCCCTTACAGCTGTATTGACAAGTATTAAGAGGAAGAGCTAATTTAGGTTGGTAATATTTGACTCTGTTTTCTGTGTCTTCGTTGATATAAAATAAATTGAAACCTGATTTTCCTGAGAGCAAAAAAAATACAGATTTTGAGGGGGCAATCCACCAAGTTAAGAAAAACATGGTAAACAAAACAATAGTTGTGTGTGCATGAAGTATGTTTCACCTGACTATTAGGTTAACACAGAAGAGCCAATTCTATCTCTATTAGAAGTAAAAAGTCACTGGTCAATGCCAGCAAAATTTTTAGATGAGTCTTGATAATGCTATTTTAAAATATGGTAAAGTGGTGTAATCTCTGCACTTGGGAGGCTAAAGCAGGAGGCTCATGAGTTCAAGGCCATCTTATGATACATAGCAAGACCCTGTCTTAAAATCAATAACTAGCTAGGTGGTGGTGGCACATGCCTTTAATCCCAGCACTTGGGAGGCAGAGGCAGGCGGATTTCTGAGTTTGAGGCCAGCCTGGTCTACAGAGTGAGTTCCAGGACAGCCAGGGCTATACAGAGAAACCTTGTCTCAAAAATACCAAAATAAAATAAAATAAAATAAATAACTAAACAAATAAAGTCAGTACATGTAGTTGCCAAGATCTTGAGAGTATTGTTGTGGGTAATAATATGGGTAAGAGACATTCACTGGCTACTCTGTTGTACTCATAATTACAACACAGACCCATTTCACAGCTGAACAGTTACAATACCCTGTCCAATAGCATAAAATTCCAGTCCCTGAGTTCTGGTTAGCTATCTCCAGGGCCAAAAAGCTCACTGTCTTAGAGAGTAGTAGTAGCATTGATTATATATCTTAAATATTGTGAAATAATTCAGCTATTCATCCAACACGTACCACTTCCACGTTGAATTGATATCTATGGTTCTCGACTGCTGACACGGTTAGTTTTAGTTCTGCCTTCTGCTAAGTCCTCTTCCATCAGACAACAAAGCAGTACTTTTTTTTTTTTTAAAGAAGATCTGCTGTTGAAGATTATAAGGAACCCTTGGGTACTGGCAGTCTAGCCCTCCAGGTTGTTTCTCAGTGACCCGGCATATGCTGAATCCACCTTCTGTAACTATGCTCTAAGATCTCCACTCCAGAGTCGTGTCTGTTTGAAATGCCTCCCTTATTATCATATCTCTTCCCAGCCTGTCCTCCATCATTTCTTTTCATCCTTATGACCATTCTGTGGTTATTCTTCATAAATGTTACTAGACAAATATACATCCTCCTGCCCCTTAAAGGAAAATGTCCCTCTGAGAGGCAAATGCCCAGAAATTACATCCATCAATCCAGGCAGGAGTAAAGTAGAATTAGCTTGTTATGGTAACACAGCCCAGGATTATATGATCTCCAAACAGTATTAGGAGCTAAGAATATAGTAGAATATAAGTTTCTCGCCACCCTGAACTGGAAAACCTTAGCTTCTCAGCTGCATCTATGCACCTTGTTCCCAGCGTTCATGCTGATCTTTGCTTTTACTTACTTATGATTGGCACACTCCAGGCTGTTCACCCCGTCATGGCCCCCTTGACATTCCAGCTCCATAATCCAGGAAATATTCTACTCTTCTTTGCTCCCATCTTCTGGACATGTGAGATAGCTATAGAAATAAGTACACAAATGAAGACAGGAATCATTGTGGGGGCCCCATGTTTAAGAGGCCTGCCCCTTTCATTGAAACAAAGGTTGGCTGCGTCAGGACTGACGTCATAAAAGTATGACTAGTTAATAACTATTACCCAAGTGGGTAGTTGAGCCAGTTACAAATCCAATTCTCATTTGTTTTTGGTTTAGGGCTCATAATTCAGCAGTAACAGAATTTTTAACAGTCTCCCTGCTCAAATCAAATCACATATGTACTCTGTCTACTTAATGTCGCAGGAAATATCTTTAGTATTTTAAAACAGTGCTTCACTTATAAATTTTCATCTTAATCACCAAGTCTAGCCCTGATTTGGGTCAATATGAAATTTTCCAGCTTGCAAAATTCCTCAGGAACTGCCTTCTTTGTTATATTGAGATAGAATCTCACTCCATAGCCCAGACTGGTCTAGAACTCAAGGCCAGCCTCCTGCCTTTGTCTCCCAAGAACTGGGATTACAAGCATAAGCTGCCACAGCTGCACTTTGGTTTTCTCCTGCCGCTGCTTTTCCTACTGTCCACAAAAGTGGGACATGTTCTGGATGGTTGGCTAACTTGGGAGGCAAACGCTCAGGATTTGAAAAATTCTTCAACCAAGACTAAGGACACTAGTTACTACTCATTTTGCTTTCCTTTGTGTTAAATACACCTACCATTCCTGGAAGCTTACCGCACAAGCTATATTTCTCTTTGTACAATTGAGAATTGGACACTAAGTACGAAAGGGTTACCAACATTTACCTTTCAGTTGACCAAGATAAAAATCAAATCCTCTTTTTTTTATCATTAATTTTTTTTTCTGGATCTAAATGAAAACTTCCTTCTTGCTGCCTGATTCAACTTTAACTTTCTTTTGTTCTGCTTTATATCTGATCCAATGGTCTTTCACCAATCAAGAAATGTAGGCAGCTGGACAGTCAATGCGTGCAAAGCTTGCCCTCAGCTGGATGTGACATTTTGATGCTTTATCCCAGAGATGTAAAACTATTGATTCTTCCTTTTCCTTTCATGGTCCATAATGGCGAGCATTCCATGTCACCAGTGAGAACACTCAGCAGTGCCTCATGAAAAAAACAAGCATCCCTTTCAGTCATGACATGATAGACATACATTTTGTGTTTTGTCATTCCTTAGGCACATATGGGAACCATTATCGTTATAGCTGATGAAGTGGTAGAGCTGGTGCCCTATCTACATATCTCAGATGCCACCTGGCTTTTAACATGTAAACGTAGTGACTTTTGGGTCTTGAAATCAGAGACCCATTGGAGGAAAATATAACGTCCATGAAAAACCATCTGTACTTTGTAAGTTGGGCATTACTTCTATACATCTTAAGACATTCGAAGACATCTTTAATTTCCATGACCATGGACGCATTCAAGCAAAACACTGTCATTTACTTTGTTCTCTTTTATTATTATTATTTACTGGCAAATAAAGCAAATACATCATTCAATATTTACTAAGAATTTATGATTTTTATAGGAAGAAAATCAATCTAGCTTCTGGCACGTAAGGGCACATTCCTTTGATTAAAGGAGCAAGTGAGTTTAAATGGAGAATTGACTTTAACAAAAATTTTCATAGAGCTTACTATGGCTCTCATTTTCAACAACTTCCAAGATGATTTCATCTTTAGTGTTGACATTTTTGGTAAGGACTGTTGTCATTTATGTACTTGAAGTTTGGAAGTATTTGGAAGGAATTTGAGGCAAAAATTAGAATATTATCAGAGTAGTTATTTCAAGTCAGTTATGTATACAAATAAATGCAACTTTTAAAAATTAAGTGCATGACAGACAACATGGCTCAGTGTAAATGTGTTTGCTGCCAAGCCTGACAGTCCCCAGAACCCAAAAGTAAAAGAGACTAGACTCCTAAAATATGTTCTGACCGCCACCACACACTACCACCCCCAGCCCCTAACACACAATAAATAAATGCTAAAAGGTTAGATGTTGAATGTATGAACACTATAGAATGCGATATATTGCTTAATGTAAATAAAACCTGTGCTTCCTTTCACTGACTAATAACATCATCAGATGCAACCAGGAAATGAAAACAAAAAGTAGAAATTACATAATATTGTGATTAATTTTAAAAAATTTTTTCATACTATGTAATTCCTCTCTCTTCTCCCAATTCCCTTAGAGTCTCCCTAAGTCACTACCCACTCAACTTCAAGTTGTTTTTATTCTCTGTCAAAAAAAAGACAAAAAATAAAACAAAACAAAATAAAACAAAAGGAAAAAATATGTACACACAAACATGGAATTCATTTTGTGCTGGCCATCTACTCCTTAGCATGTGGCCTGCCCCAAGTATGGTTGATATACCGGGTCGATAACACTCCTGCTTAGGGTTACTAGTGCTGTGATGAAACACCATGACCCAAAGCAACTTAGGAAGGGAAGGGCTTGTTTTGCTCATGGTTCCATATAATAGTTTGTCATCAAATGCAGTGAGGGCAAGAACTCATGTGGAGCAGGAGCTGATGTAGAGTCCCTAGAAGGATGCTGCTTACTGGCTTGCCCCCCATGGCTTAGTCGGCCTGCCTTCATATAGAACCTGGGACCACCAGCCCAGCTATGACACCACCCACAATGGGCTGAGCCCTCCCCCATCAATCACAAATTAAGACAATACCCTACAGGCTTGCCTATAGCCAGAACCTATAGAGGCATTTTCTCAATTGAGGTTCCCTCCTTTCAAATAACTCTAGGTTGCATGTTGACATAGAACCATCTAGCACATCCTCCATTGGAAGAAACTGATTTTCCCTTTTCCCAGCAGGAATTAATTGCAAATAGCTTTCTTGCACTGATCCACGGGTATGACAGAATGCTATTGGGAGTCATTTTATTACTGTCGTTTTAGCATAATAGTAGTAGTGGGTTTTCCCAACCTCATCCCAGGTTCTTGGTCACTTATACTGTCAGGTTGGGTGCCATCTCATAGAGTGGGCCTTAAATTTAATTTTCTTAAAAGTGATTGGTTACCTCCATGACATTTGTGCCACTATTGCACTATTGCTGGCAGGTCACTGGGATTTTCCACAGAAGGGGAAATAGAATATAATGTTATAAAGAGATCAAAGGGGAACTGGAATAGAAGAATTGACTGGGAGGGGATGGAGGTATAGTAAAGGAGGGAATGTGGGAAGGGACCATATATTGTAAAATGGTAAGATTTAGACTAAATTTTTCCAAACTTAGCACATTCTTTTCAGCAAAGTCTTAATCTGTGGTTTTTCTGTAGATCATAATGGACTCTTTCACCTAGAGTTCAACTCACAGAAATGATTTCATTATTTAGGAATGTCATTCTTTTCATAAAGAAATTATGCTGTGACCTGTATCTCCCAAAGATATTATGTAACAATCATATTTTGAAATGTTTTTACTTGAGAATAACTCTTTAAAAATATGGCATAGGATGGATACCATGAGAGTTTGTAACCTTTCTCCAAGCATCAGAGCAGCAACCAAAGTCATCCTTGGTGATGAGAATTTTCTTTGGCAACAAAGCCCTTGTTTCTAATTTAGCTCTCCAAAGTACTTACTGTTCATTAACTGTACATCTGTGGCCCAAAGCATAACCTCAAATGTATTTATGTTTGAATGATAAAAAATGTTCTACTAAAATTGAGTTAGTAACATACATTTACAATCTGAAGCAATCATTAAAAAATAAAACATTGAATTTGGAGTCCTTAATAACGCAGGGGACAAGGTAGCGGCTGGTTTGCTTTCTGCAGAAATGGCCAACACTGGGTAGCTGTTGCTTCAGTCTGGCTTTGGCTTCACTCTGGATTTTGTGTTGTGTTGAGAGAGAAGCAGAAATGAATGGGAGGGGAATTGAGGGGAGGGGAGAGGGACCCCAAAACATTCAACCCAGGGGGGCTTGGTAGATGCTGAGCTAGCCTTCTGCCACTGAGCTACCGTTCTAGTCTCAACAGGCTGCTTTCCTGTCTGCTAAGTCTTTATGGTCATTTGGGTTGGATCTGTTCTAGATATACAGGTGACATGAAGTAGAAAGGTAATTAGAGTGTGATCATGTTCTTAAAGTCCATAGTTTTAGCTTCCTTTTAGAATGATGCAAATTTCTAATATGTTTTCAATTCCCAGGTCCTATTTTAATCTTGCCCAACCAAACAAACCCTGGGAGATCACTATAAAGTTAAAATATGGACTAATGGGGACAATTAGGACACAGGACCAAATAGACCTGTTTTAAAAATTACCTATAGTACTATCAGTCTGCATAATACACTCTAGTGAACTTCCCAAGGATAGCATCATCTCTTATTGCTAAAATCATTTTTGAGGGGTTCAGTTATTCGAATGGCACTTCTGCCATGGGGCCTGACAAACCTCAGAGGTAAAGTAGGAAGTACATTAATTAGGCTCCATGTAGAAGCCCCTGGGGGCTCTCCCAGCTTTGCCATGGAGAGGCTGCCAGTCAGAGGGCACACCCAAGAGAGGCTCAGTCGCTCAGTCCACAAAGAATTTTCACAAACAGACATCAAGCCAAAGCAGTAAGCGGAGCTTCCAGGCAACAGCAGGATGTGCTGGCCTTCTCCCTCAAGGCATCTGGATAGACACCCACTCTCCCTTCCATATCAGATGCCCTGTTAGCTGATGATCCCTGTTTCATAAGAACTGTTCTTTGTTGGTCTGTGCCATGCCGCCTCTGCCAGGCACACGCCATTTCCTTTTGGGAAATGAACAGGGTGTGTTTAAGTCAAGGTGAGCCCTTGACTTCAGGCTCTCAAGTAGAGGGCAACGTGGGTTGTTTAGAGGTACATTTCACAGTGTTGTAATTCTGTACCATCTTAGAATGAAGAATCCCTGAGAACTAGAGATCTGTTAACTCAAAATTTGTATTTCAAATGCATATTGCGTGAATTTTGCCAAATCTTGTTCACTTTAAGCAAATTACTGTGCAGTAAGTGTTGGGTAAACAAATTGATGTTCCAACGACTTTTGGAGACTCTCTCTTTTTTTTTTTCTTTCTAATGGCTGCTGGGAATTAAACCTGGTTCTTTGGAAGAACAGCCAGTGCTCTTAACCATTGAGACACCTCTACAGCCCCCTGTAGCTTCTCTACTTGACAAAAGAACAGAATTTCCACAGAATTGCTTTTGAGATACTATGAAACATATTTTCTAATTATAAATGTGATTATATATTTATTAAAGAAATAATGTAAAAGATATATGCCATGTATCTGTTGATCAGGCCAATCCTGATTAACATGTAAAACTGAAGAATAAAAGGTAAATATCTTTTCAGTTGCTGCAAACTGGCATGAATTATAATATGTAATTCATGTCATGTATTTAAGCGGAGCATTTCCCAGAGCACCTTTATTGACAAGTTTTGTTTGAATGCAGATCCATTGCCTTAAATCTACAGCTCACTCCTTTCCTATACTCATTCACTCTGCTAAAGGTTTATGTTACCAGTGTTTAAGCTCATAATTACTCCTTGAAAGTCTCAAGGTCAAATGTGTTTCAGAATTTTGAGCTTTGAAAAAATAGGACGTTGGTAATATCCATATAGTGTATATTGTATGAGAGGTGTTCTGTGTAATCCAACCATCAAGTTCTTCAGTGGAGTGCAAACACGTTCACAGAAGGAAGGACTTCAGGGACCAGAAAGAGTTTTATATCTGCTTCAGTAAGCTTTATCCCTGGACACAATTGCTACAAACCTAGAAGAAAAAAATTGAACTTATGAAGATAATTTCATCTTCAACCATTTTGAATTTTGGAACTGCAGATAAGAAATTACAGGGTATATACAACCTCAGTTTTTAATCTGTTTTTTCTAACTCTACTAGGGTTATCTTCTGTAAACTGAATTGTCATTGCTCACTATGTCTCCTTTAAGTATTCTGAAGGCCTCCCACATTCACAGCCTATCAAAAGTGTCCAGGTTTTTTCCTAAGAAGGATGTGCCTAATCTGAATCTTCATCTCAGAGTCTGTCCTTGAGAGCCTGCCTCCTTCCCTGAGACTGAATGCGCTTACGTATCCTGCCCTAATTAGTTGGACAGTTTAGTGCATTTTCCATGTTAGTTGCCATCTGTATTAATACTCTCTCTTCCCTATGTGTTACCCACCATACTTTCTTGCACTGTACTTGGCATTAATTATTAAGAGACGCTGCTTTAAGAAGGGATGCTCTACTCTTCGGTCTAAATTCCCACAGGAAGCCTACAACTCTGGTGGTTGACACAGTATCCTGATCTAGCTTAAGTAAAGAACAAACCCTGAACTTAGAGAGTCCCTAGAACTCCCAAGTGTTGGTCCAGTGTACCTCTAGAAGAGGAACATGGATCTTCTTTTGCTACCAGTGTTTATCTTGATGATAATGTCAATACCTACCATGGGCTTTCATTTACAAGCCTTAAATTGACTAGTCCTTGGTAAAGTCTTCCTCAGCATGTGAGCTACCTTCTTTCCCTTCCAATGCACTCTGATATCTTGGGTTAAATCATCACCTTCCCCTTTGAAGTCTGGATATCATTTTTTTTCAACTTTTATTAGATATTTTCTTCATTTACATTTCAAGTGTTATCCAGAAAGTTCCCTATATCCTCCCCCCTCCCGGCCCTGCTACCCTACCCACCCGCTCCCACCCCCTGGCCCCGGTGTTCCCCTGTATTGGGGCAAATAAACTCTGCATAACCAAGGGGCCTCTCTTCCCACTGATGGCCAACTAGGCCATCCTCTTCTATATATGCAGCTAGAGACACGAGCCCAGGGGGTACTAGTTAGTTGATGGTTATTCTTCCACCTATAGGGTTGAAGACCCCTTTAGCTCCTTGGGTACTTTCTCTAGCTCCTTCTTCCTTGGGAACCCTGTGTTCCATCTAAAAGCTGACCGTGAGCTTCCGCCTCCATGTTTGCCAGGGATTGGTATGTTTTCCCCCGAGACCGCTATATCCGGGCCCTTTCAGCACCATCTTGCTGGCATAT
>CACVCL010033001.1:0-11358 GCA_902729485.2 Mus minutoides | reverse complement strand
ACTGAGGATCAGGCTCCTCTGACAAATCTCAAAAAAGTGTTTACTTCCCCCTATTCCCTTTCTGCTTGTGGAAGAAGGTGAGCCATAGAATTCTCATCTACCTACTCAGAGTTGTGGTAACCTCTCCACCGTGCCAGTGGTAACCGAAGGAAAGATTGACTTGGCTCTTCTCAGCATCTGCCTTTGGAACCCCCCCCCCCCTTTTTTTTAAATACAAATTTTACAATAGGAGATTTAAAAGACAACATACATCGAAAATGGAGCAAAACAATATAAGCTTATTTGTAACTACTCAGTAATTGGTATTGGGAACTACAATTGTGACTTGGTTTTGGCCATTCCCATTGCTACTTAAATACAAAGGAACCTGGAAGCTTGTGGGTCCTCCAAGTACTTGGATCCAGTATTACATCATCAAAGAGTGCAGATCATTTGCAATCACTGATGTGTTGAAATCTACACATTTCTGTCTAGTTTGGAATGTTTTTCTATAAGCTTCGTTGTGTGTGAATTTGAAAATGAGCTTGAAAATATGAATGAGATCATATGAGATAGACAACTCCCTTTGAGTATCCAGGTAAATCATCACAAAAGCATCCATTCTGGATCACAAGCAGTAGATCTACATTTTAGGGAAGGTACTTTACTTCTTACAAGGGCAGGGGCCATTTGTAAGCCAGTGATGGTTTTTGACACTGAGGTTTCTTTTCACCTGACTGTTCTACTTCTCATAGGCTAAGAGGTTGCTTCCCTACCTGCAAGGGATATAACCCTTTCAATCAGCTGCTCTGTTCTGGAGTATGGAGACCGATGGACACCCCAAGGCTCAACAGCTCTAGAACCAAGAGCTAAGCTGATCCTAAGCAGAAAAAAAAATTCTGCACATCTTCTTGGTGTGGAAAATAAGACCTGATTGTTTTTAACATTTGTTTTCTGCCTCCAGAAGAGAAATGAGATGGACACAAATAATTTGTGCAATACCATTTGTTTTTATGTAGCTGGGCTTAGAGATCTGATTTTAAAATATAAGATAACCCTAGTCCTTGGGACATTAAAAAAGAAAGAAGGGTACTAATGTTGGCATGAAAAGCCTTTATGGCTGTTGTTTCCAAATAATCTGTTTTCTCCTTCTGAGTTGTGCAGATTGTTGTTGCTGAAGAGAAAGAAGATAACTCCTGTAAGGTGTGCATGTCAGGGAGATGGTGTGCAGGAGAGATGAGTGAGAGTGTGCCTTGTGGAGGCAAAAGTGTGGAGTGTGAGAGAAAATTTGACAAGTGCAACCTGACTTCAGATCCATTCCAGGGTCTCAAGACAGGGGTACTTCAAGGCCTCCTATCACACAGGACTGTGACTCCACAGGGGTTTGTTGCCAGTGCCTCAGTGGCGCCAACTGTGTTGGAAAAGTCACCTTCTCTGTCTAGACTAGACTCTTAATAACTGCCATTCTTTGCCTTCTGTTGTCCCTTCTCTGTCTAGCAGCCAAGAAGGAGCTTTTAAAAGTCTAGATCAGATATGAGTCTCTCCTGCTGGAAAGCATCCAGTGCCTTCCATCTCAGGTGAAATAAAACACAGGCTCTTTGCACTGCCGCTCAGGGCTCTGTGTGATCTGCCCTCTGCTTAACTAGGTAGAACATTTCAGTCATTCAAAAGGACATTCCTCAGTGGTGTGCCTTGCTTGGGCAGAGCATTTTTTTTTCAGTAGAGTATTTTTCATCATCAAACATGATAGGGAAATTTATATGCATGTACTTAGTAATTTCCAAAGATAATATTAACTGGAATGTTACTTGGCATTTTATTGGACATTTATTGAATTATGTTTTCCTACTTGTCCCTGAATATATTCAACTGTAAGGATTGAGGTTGTAAAATCATACCTTGGTTCCATTGTTCTATGTCCCAGACACTCAAGTACTTCCTTAGAAGGCAGTTCTATTCAGTACATTTGAATAGCTTCTACAATAGCCCCTAAACAAGATAATATACTAAAGTGAAGGGCACTGTGGCCTAAGGGTTGTTTTGAGCTGAAGACAATTGAAAACCAACAGATGCAGGAAGAATTCTTTGGCCTTCACTTATCCATCTAAACATTAGGTATAAATTTTCTTTGGAGAAAGAATCTTTTCTGATCTTCTATAAGAGAGAAAAAGATACCTTGTTACTATGATGGAAGTAAGGACTCAGCATCAGGAGGGGTGTGCGTAAGTTTACTTTACTCAGAGAATCTGTCTTTCAGGGACTGGATTGCCCACATAGTCTTAGCCACATTAGCACAGTGTTTTACTAATCATATTTGAAGATCCAGCTCTCTTTCCTTTGTTAGAATGATCATACCACGATGAGTCTAATCACTCTTTTAATTTCACTTCTTAACTGTCAAAAATATTAATAAAATGGGTGTATCTTCTGTTATTTAGTGTATTGTTAATTAAATTAGCACAATTAAATTTTCTAAAATTAAGAGAGTAGAGAAAAATGTTCTTTCTTAACAAATGCATTTATTATCTTGCTGAGATTACAAAGGACACCAAACACTTCGTATTCTAGAAGATAGACTAAACCATAGATGGAATAAATAGTGTAAACAAACAAACAAACAAACAAAGCCCATCCTTTCACCTGCACCAAGTGCACACCTGGAGAGGTTTTCATACTGACAGGGAGAGCTTTTGGTTAACTTGTTAATCCTGTTAAACCTTTCTTTTCCTTTGCAAGAGGTGAAGGTCAGGTCCATGATGTCCATCCTCCATCGCCTAAACTCAAGAGGTACAAGGAGGTAAAGAAAAACCTAAGTGCAGCTATATGGGAGGAAAACTTCATTTGAAAACAAGTTCAGTGGGATGAACAATTAGACTCCAGCAACTGTATTGTCTCTGAAATAAGTAGAGAAAGGGTCTCAAAACATGGATGGATAACATAACCCAAAGCAATGAGGGGAACAGAGATACAACGTGAGCACTGCAGTGCTTTCTAATGCTATGTGTAAGTGAGTTTAGGAGCCTATAGAGAAGAGAAGCTTAAAGTTTGAAAGACAGAGTTCAGTGAAAAAGTTAAGGGTGATTTTAAACTTGTAACTCAAAGTCATTGCAAGAGTTTAAGGTATTTAGAGAGAAGGTGTGCTAGGGTTTGTTTTATATATAGAAAGTGGATAAAGTAAGAGACTAGCTGAGGCAACAGAAAAGAGTAGCTTCCATTTAGAAAAACATTGAGTCCATGGATTTGGCTGTGTATAGAATGTTTGAGTTTTTCTTGACCTTCCTGGGAAAGTGTCCCTACAGGCAGAAGCTGCTGGAAGATTGCATAGTCTCTAATAGAGAGAACTTGGTGGTATTTCTGGATTCTTAGGTTCCAGTGGCCACTCCTAAGTGAATGCCTTCAACCCAGGATAGCAGGTACATCTTCAGAAACTGGGACCTGTAGATGAACTACAAATGAACTTCAGAAGAGAAATGCTGAGTTGTAAGCACGCACCACATTGGAGAGCTCTGATGTTGTGACATCACAAGGTACCAATAAAAACTGAGCATCTTCTTAGCCTACCAACTCTGTTCTTAGGTGTTACAAACTGGTTAAAGAAAATGCAGAAGGAAGAATAGAGGATCTCCTTATGAATGTGCTAAAATGAGAATCCGGAAGATCAGACATGGGAGAAGAATCCAAGACTAAGGAGGGTATGTCTGTGGAACAACCCACAGAGTAAATTATCTCATTATGTAAATGTCCATTATCTAAGCTATAATACAAAGATAAAATTATAATGCGTGTAGATTTTCATTTATTGCAGACCATTGGTAGGTATATTAGTAGCCCTAATCACTATAATGGCCTTGCCTTCTGCTTATTTTCTGCACTTTGGAAACAACATCTAATGGAATATTTTTTTGTTAACATTATTTTAAAAAATTATTCCTGCTGCTTAGGAAAACTTTAATGAAGCATGAAAGGCAAATTATTCAAAATATAGAGTCACAGATTGGGACCTGCTGGTCTTTCTACAGGTTTTTGGTTAGAGTAACAGACTATGAAGTATAATAACATCACGGCACTAAGTCGTCCAAGGTTTGCACTTCATAGAACCTTCCTTTAGCTCTCCTTTACAAGATTCTGAAGTCTCCATATTGATTTCTTCTTAGGGGTCCTTTGAGACATCATCATCTACAGGCATGCAGTTCACTTGAGGACAATCAATAATCTATTCTGATCCTGATCAAATCATTTGATGTCTCTGTGATCGTGTATCCTCCCATGCTAGAAGCAATCAGGCAGAGAATTATGAGGACATTGAAAGATGAATCTCATCAGTTACCTGCTGTGACCATCGGCTTGCTGGATATTCATAAGGAAGAAAGAGCCTACTGATTGCCATTTAAATTACATGAAGATAGATTTGTCTTTTGGAACTTCAACACATTTAAAGGTGGTGTAAAACCAAAACACATTGAAGAAGGCAAAGAGATGATTTATCAAATATTCTCCAGGAGACCGACGTATATAAAAGTTGTACTGTGGAGCAGATAAGGGCATTTTGTGCCTACTCATTCTCATTTTGAAACACAATGTAATTTAACTAATATTAATTGAGTGCTATGGTCAAATTTCTCTAACAGGAAAATGATGAATGGTTAATCTTCTCCTCAGAACTCAAGTTTACTTTATAAATAATATCCAAGGCCAGCTACCATATACAATGCAAAAAGAGCCATGTAATTTCCAACCTTGAAAATATTAAAACTAGAATATTAGAAGAGGAAGAGTGTCAAAACAGTGTGGTTATATCTTTCTGCATCTGAGGTGGGTTGTCAGAATGCCTTTTACTGAGATGAAATGAAATCTAAGATAGGGGTCCCAGCCCGTATTTCTCCAGGTGAGAAAGGGCGGGGGCTGAGACAGAGTCTGTGATAATCAAACTCCTTTGCACAAAGACACTGCTGGGAGCCTTAGGAGTTGAGAATGAGGGCTCCTATATTCTGATGTATCCAGATGCTTCTGGGGATGTTGAGGAGCTGGGATCAGGGCCCACAGGCCTGTGAAGAGCCTGGGGCAGGGGAATCTGACTTAGCTAAGAGTAAGTGCCTGGAGGGTAGAGGGCTGGGAGACTTAGGTAATGTTTGACACATAATGTTTGGAGGATATAAATAAGACTCCCTCCCACTCACAGTGATCCTTGATGAAGGAAACTGTCCTTGCTTATCCAAACTGTTTTATTCATTCATGGCAGATGATGAGGCATATGACTTACTCGGGGTGAACCAGAGATTAAATTCCTTTTGTACAAAGGAATGCCTAGAAAATGATGCACATTGCCTAAGCAGTCAGAGTCTCTAGGTACCTCATGAGCAAGATGAGAGAGGAGCTTCACATTTCCAACCCTCTTTCTTAGGTCATTATAACTCTAGGCTCTACGCTAGGAGACAGATATCTTCTTAGTGGGGCATAGTGGTCACATGCTCCAGGACAGCAATCAGGTCAAGAATTAGCCCAAACTCCTGCTGTTCTCAATTATGAATTTTATTGGGGTTCTGAACTTTGCTTACCCCTTCTTCTGTTCGGTGGCATGGTCCACTGACCCCCAAAACAGGTTTTTCAAAGATTTGAAAACCTGAATGGCATAAGAAAGAGGCTTGGAGATTTGAAGTTCCTCTCACATCTTGTAAGACACACCATTTTAGTACATGGCCACAGTTTCATCATCTTTTACTGCTCTGGCCAAGAAAATTCTCTTTTGGCCAATGGCACATTCTCAACAAACATGCAGGCCAGGGTGATGATGCCCTTGAGTGTAACCCCTAGAGGATAAATGAGGACTTCAGTCCTTGGGTAGGACTGACTCAATCATGTGGAGATACCAAGTAAAACTGGGCTTCGGGTATCAAAACTAATTGGGTTCACTAATAAATACTACATTGGCTTTCTTCCTGTTTCAGCCTTTTTTATCTAATAATATGTATTTCCTGGCATCACTTCTTAAATAACATATTGGGTTGATGTCCAACCCAAAACAATGAGTAGTCACAAAGTTGCTTACTTAACAAGTTAGGCAGTATACTTAAAAATTAGAAGGGATGTAATAACGTAAAGAAGAAATGTACCCAAACACTTGGTCTTCAGTTGATGGCACTGCCAGAGGAGATCATGAAACTTTTAGGACGTGAATCATTGCTAGTGGAAGCATATCACTCGGGGTATGCTTTGCAACCTCACTTTACTTCTAGCTCACAGTCTCTTATCTCTCTCTGTAGTGAAGAAGTGATCTCTCAGATGTTTTTTGGCTTCTTGCTGCTATGACTATCCATCATTAATGGACTCTGTCCCTGGAACTGTAAACCAAAGACAAATTATTTATCCGATACTTGGATTTGGGCATGGTATTTTATCACAGAGTAATGCGAAGTAACTAATACAGAAGTTATTGGTAACAAAGAGTGAGTTAGTACTGTAGAGAACCTGACCATATTGTTATCTGGAGGGATGTGGAAGACTTTGAAAATTGATTGAATGCTATAAGCAGAGATTAATATGATGTTCTAGTAGGAAGCTGAAAGGTTTTAAGGGATGCAAGAACTTTTTAGCAACTGTGCTAAAGTTCATTCATGGGTTATTTGGCAAAGAATCTGTCTTATTTCTGCTAATGTCCTGAGAACTTGTCTGAGGCTAAATTACAAAAATACTTGTAATTTAAAAATTTTCAATTTCTACTCTCAATGATGGTTCTTAAATGCTTTAACCTCCCTTGTAGTCGACTACCCACCAGGGGTAGTGGAAAGGGAAGGCTACAGGAGAAGTGGACCTGTTTAGAAAAGTTCTTTGGAGCAACCCTCATCTGTGTTGTCTAGAAAATGGCAGTTCAGTTCACAGGTTTGCAGGCAGTAACAGCTCAAACCACTAGCAAACACTTCACAGATACAGCAGCGGTCTAATTTGGTAGAGTCATGTTAGCAATAGAGGTGACACGACCTAGCAGAGAAAGCCAGGCCTCAGTCTTGGCTTGAGTCAGCAGGAGGAGCCAGGAAGAACACCAGAAGAAATTCTTGGCTGTACCTCTCTGAGGGAAATGAAGATCAGCAAAGACATGAGACCCACAAGCATTACACAGCTAGCTCTACTAGCAAGCCAAGCCCAGCCTCTGTCAATGTCTGTCAAGTCCTTTTTGTACTCTCCAAATATCACATGTCCTCCATGTGCCTTGCCTTAGCACGTCTTACCTTCACATGGATCTTGCCTCCGCATGTGCTTCCAATCAGCTTGAGTCTGCTGAGTCCTGAAAAATGGAGCTCAACTATGCAATGTAAGGAAGACCAATACATGCATATCATTAGCAAAGAATCCTTCATCATGTGTCCCTTCAGATGCTTGCTTTAGCAGAACATGCTCTCTCCTATGTCTGCTTCAGTGAAACCTTCCTTCAAAAGTCTGCCTTAGCCTTTCATGCCTGTATCCACTTTAACAAAATGTTCCTTCACGTGCTTGCACCAGCAAAACGACTTTCCAAAGAACCCTTAAGTTTCCATGTCAATACTCATTTTTGTAATTTAGTTTATATAATATGATATGATATAATATAATATAATAGTGTAAAAATACAAATGTGTGGGGCTGTGAAAGGCAGCCTGTTTTGGTTGACGAGGCTTGCTCCGGAGACCCAGTAGGGAACTCTACAAGGGACAGAACAATAAGCCATGTTCCCTGACAACACAGAGCACCCAACTCCATAATTCTGTGACTATAAGTCATGCAGACAATGTCCCAAGCTCCTGGCATTCTGGCTAGACTCCACCCCCACAGTTACCTGACTATAGCCAGGTATGCTCCTCTCTACAGTTACCTGGCAACAGCAAGGTACCGCAGTCTACTATAAAAGGGGCTGCTTGGCCCCTCCTCGTTCTCTTTAAGCTCTTACCTTTTATTTTTATTCTCGTCTTTAGCCCTCTTTCTCTCTCTCCCTTCTCCCCTCTCTCCATATTGCCATGGCCAGCCTCTCTCCCTCTTTCTACCTTCTCTCTTTCCCCCTGCCTTTCTACAATAAAGCTCTAAAACCATAGACTGTCTCTGCTCATCAAGGCTTGCCATGCTTAAATGATGGGATAGGCTTTCCCCTAAAGAGCCATGTCTAATCTCCTGCTGGAAGGCCTTCCTGCACTCCAGCTATGGACAAGACCAGGGACTCTCAGCCAGTACCCCTCTCTCCCTGCCTTCTTTTCCCTTTGGCCCTGGGGATGACTGGGCCACTCCTGGGGCCCCCATTTTGTTCTCAGCTCTTCCGCAGTATCCATCTTCATCTGAGATGCCCAAGACTAAGAACCTGTTATCTCTGGGCCCGGTGAGACCTCAGACTGCCCCTTGTCCACACCCTGATAGGCTGGGTTTAGTGGCTTCCCGAAGCCAGACACCCACCCAGGGCCCCATGTGGCACTTCTTTTGTGTCTGCCCTACCAGAGCACTGGAACTCTACTGGGGCACCGGTTTTCTCCCACTCCCTTTATTCCCCCATACCTGGTGCCCTACACAAATGTACTAATTTCTTTGGCACAGAAAATTTTAAGACAGCATATGGTTAAGTATGAGACATAGTTGTTAGTGATTGTGCTTATGCAGATGTACAATGGAAAAAAGAGCAAATGGAGGAAAAGAAAAACAAAATGTATGGTTTAGGGAGAAAGAGAACTCTAAGAAGCTTAACTTTATAGAAAACTCATGTGTTAAAAGAGATGTTTGACAGAGGAATGGATACAAAAAATTTGGTACATTTACACAATGGAGTACTACTCAGCTATTAGAAACAATGAATATATGAAATTCCTAGGCAAATGGATGGATCTGGAGGGTGTCATCCTGAGTGAGGTAATCCAATCACAAAAGAACTCACATAACATGTACTCACTGATATGTGGATACTAGCCCAGAAGCCTAGACTACTCAAGATACAATTTACTAAACACATGAATCTCAAGAAGAATGAAGTTCAAAATGTGGTCTCTTCGCCCCTTCCTAGAATTAAGAACAAAGCACACATTGAAGGAGTTACAGATATCATGTGTGAAGCTGAATCAAAAGGATGGACCAACCAGTGACGGCGGCTGCCAGGGATCCTTCCCATAATCAGCCACCAAAAATAAACACTATTGCATATGCCAGCAAGATAATGCTGAAAGGGACCTGATATAGCTCTCTCATGGGAGGCTATACCAGTGCCTGGCAAACACGGAAGTGGATGCTCACAGTCAGCTATTAGTTGGAACACAGGACTCCCAAGGAAGGAGCTAGAGAAAGTACCCAAGGAACTGAAGGGGTCTTCAACCCTATAGGTGGAAGAATAACATGAACTAACTAGTTCCCCCTGCGCTCATGTCTCTAGCTGCATATATGGAAGAAGATGGCCTAGTTGGGCATCATTGGGAGGAGAGGCTCCTTGGTCATACAGACTTTATATGCCCCAGTACAGGGGAACGCCAGGGCCATTATGTGGGAGGGGGTGGGTAGGGGAGCAGGGCGGGGATGGGGGAGGGTATGGGGAAATTTCTGGATAACACTTGAAATGTAAATGAAGAAAATATCTAATAAAGAGAAAAAAATAAAAAACAAGAGATGTTTGTTTGTTTTGTTTCATATTGTTTTATGTGGGTACTTTTTTTCTTTTTTAAAAGATATTTTCTTTATTTACATGTCGAATTCTATCCTGAAAGTTCCCTATTCCCTCCCCACACCCTGCTCCTCTACCAACCCACTCCTACTTCTTGGCCCTGACATTCCCCTGTACTGGGGCATATAAAGTTTGCAATACCAAGGGGCATCACTTCCCAGTGATGGCCAACAAGGCCATCTTCTGCTACATATGCACCTAGAGACACAAGCTCTCAGAGTACTGGATAGTTCATATTGTTGTTCCACCTAGGGTTGCAGACCCTTTCAGCTCCTTGGGTGCTTTCTCTAGCTTCTCCATTGGGAGCCCTGTGTTCCATCTTATAGATGACTATGAGCATCCATTTCTGTATTTGCCAGGCACTGGCATAGCCTCATACGAGTCAGCTATACCAGGGTCCCTTCAGCAAATTCTTGATGACATATGTAATAGTGTCTGGGTTTGGTAGCTGATAATGGGATGGATCCCTGGGTGGGGTAGTCTCTGGATGCTCCATCCTTTCATCTTAGCTCCAAACTTTGTCTCTGTAACTCCTTTCATGGGTATTTTGTTCTCTATTATCTCTATTTGTTATCTATTATTCGTCTAAGGACGAATGAAGTATCCACACTTTAGTCTTCCCTCTTCTTTATTTTCTTGTGTTTTACAAATTGTATTTGGGTATTCTGTTTCTGGGCTAATGTCCACTTATCAGTGAGTGCATATCATGTGGCTTCTTTTGTGATTGGGTTACCTCACTAAGGATGATATCCTCCAGATACACCCATTTTCCCAAGATTTTCATAAATTCATTGTTTTTAATAGCTGACTAGTACTCCATTGTGTAAATGTACCACATTTTCTGTATTCATTCCTCTGTTGAGGGAAATCTGGGTTCTTTCCAGCTTCTGGCAATTATAAAGAAGGATGCTATGAACATAATAGAGCATGCGTTCTTATTACCAGTTGGAACTGGTATATGCCCAGGAGAGGTATTGCTGGATCCTCCAGTAGTACTATGTCCAATTTTCTGAGGAACCACCAGACTGACTTCCAGAGTGGATGCAAAAGCTTGCAATCCCACCAGCAATGGAGGAGTGTTCCTCTTTTACCACATCCTCACCAGTATCTGCTATCACCTGAATTTTTGATCTTAGCTATTTTGATTGGAGTGTGGTGGAATCTCAAGGTTGTTTTGATTTGCATTTCCCTGATGATTAACGTTGTTGAACATTGTTTCAGGTGCTTCTCAGCCGTTCAGTATTCCTCAGTTGAGAATTCTTTCTTTAGAACTGTACTCATTTCTTAATGGGGTTATTAAATTTCTGGTGTTCAGCTTCTGGAGCTCTTTGTAAATATTGGATATTAGTCCCCTTTAAAATTTATGATTGGTAAAAATCCTATCCCAATCTGTTGGTGGCCTTTTTATCTTATTGACAGTGTCTTTTGCCTTACAGAAGCTTTGCAATTTCATGTGGTCCCATTTGTCAATTCTTGATGTTACAGCACAAATCATTGCTTTTCTATTTAGGAATTTTTGCCTAGTGCCCATATCTTAGAGGATTTTCCCCTCTTTCTCCTCTATTAATTTCAGTGCCTCTGGTTTTATGTGGAGGTCTTTGATCCACTTAGACTTGAGCTTTGTACAGGAGATAAGAATGGATCAATTCAAATTCTTCTACATGATAACCACCAGTTGTGTCACCACCATTTGTTGAAAATGATGTCTTTTTTCAACTGGA